>OZ026626.1:68218434-68298434 GCA_964020975.1 Hermodice carunculata | reverse complement strand
GATGGTGATTTGCTTTTCTTTTGAAGAACTTTTTCAGAGAGGAAAACGTGAGGATTGAAAATGCACTCTGGTTACAAATTTCCTATTGTTTTTTTTTTAATGCAGCTAATGATGCTTTGATTAAGACAAATTTCATTATGAATCCCTGTGCCATTACAAGGAGCCTGTAGGGAAGAAGTCTGCACTTCGGGAGAAGTTTTTATGTCTGTGCGTCAGGCGTGAAAGTAATTTGGTGCCTTTGTGTTTCCGTTGTACGCTGAGTCGATATTAAACCATGCCTATCGTTTTAAATGTAAACTGTCACGTTCTTGTGTGCGATGCAAACAGAATGGAAATATCACTGGGCTTGTTATAAATCAATTTTTGTCTGCTTTCTTGCTGAAATTGGAAGAAGCAAATCAATGTTTTCAGACGGCAAAAGTTCGTTTTTCACAACATGATTTTCTGGCAAGTTACAATAAAAAGCTCTTTTCCACTAAGTCAACCCCGATGTATCATGGTGATCAAGAGTCTGCAAGTACAGAACTTTCAGAGAAAGTTGGTAACATTAAACTTGACTTTGCAGAGTGTGCTTTACACGTTGATCGTTTGCAGATTTACTTTACTTTCAATCAGAAAATCCCCCTCCAACATGTCTCCTGAGAATTCTATTGCTTATAGAATATTATGTTCTGGGACGTTATTGTCAAAGCACGTGCACGTCAGCAGGTTGTCAATGTGAAAGCACGTGTGTGTCACGTTGACCGTCATTCCAGTGAAAAATATCCTCTTAATTGATTATTTACAAACAAGCTGCGCGAAAGTAAGCGTTTCCAAAGGTACACACGCGACTGTATGTACTCTCCCCACAAAATATGACCGACCATAAGGCATCACCAGTAATTTCACTCATTACATACTGAAGGAATCTTACAAGTGATGAGTAGTTTCCGAACCAGTGATTCTTGAACACAGTTCTCCTGCTTAATATGCGAAGGTACATTCAGTCACTTTTCTGTAGTGAAAACAACTATATTAGCGAGCGCAGCGAGCTTTTATTGTTGTGCATTCGTATTGACAGCTATTATACCTCTTCTAAGGCATACCGATGAAAAGTCATCGTTTTTGTGGGCGGCGCCATCTTGAAATGAACGCTGCCGTCAAGTCATGACATTCCGGGTAATGGTAAAATAAATTCGCACCGAATACAGTTTCGAACATTTTTTTCCAGGCAGCATTTAACTCAGTTTCCAATTTTATTGCTTTAGAATATATGTATCCTGCTGAAACAGCAGTAATACTGGATGTTGAAGCGAAAATCAACTTGCGGTGAAATGACTGAACAGCGCGACACCTATTGTGAAAAAGTGGTGTCACTATTTACCGGATTCGACAGGATTGTACAGTATTTCACTAGATTTCACCGCCTGGTACCAAATAACAATACCGGATTTCACAGAATTGTACCAGACGGCACAGAATTATACGGGTTTGCACAGAACTGTACCGGATTGAACTACAACATCTACAACCATAATCCAGGAAAAGACATTTGAGTTTATGCCTATACTTCAATGCTTTCCACACCTGTATTGGTTCAAAAAAAAAGGCAGATGTAGGCCTTTCCATTGAACTTATGGTCTCGAATTTGAGGTTGATTTTGGGAGCCACTGAGCAATTATGTTGAGAAGGACAGCATCACTCATTCAAAAGTCTATAATTATAAATGTTTATATATATATATATATATATATATATATATATATATGTATATATATATATATATATATATATATATATATATATATATATATATATATATATATTCCCATAAAGATTGAAGCTGCGCTCGCTTTTTACGGTGCTAGCCGTTCACATAGTAGTTATGTATGGAAAGCGAAAAGTACGGGTGGTTAAAAATAGCTAACAACTTCAGTCATACCTAAATGTCCCTTAGCTCAGGATACAGGTTAGGGAACAAAGAGATAACGTCATGTGAAACTGCTGGGGTTGGAGTCTAGCCGGGCCCATGAAAAACATACACATTAGATTATTCGACTGAAGTTGTTTTTACAGTCACTTAAGCCTGACCTCTGCGTGGGAAAAAACATGCTTCCGCACGACTATTCGTATATTTTCTGTTCTTTGTGCTGAAAATACACAAGAATCAATCGCTGTTCCCCGTGCTTCTGCTTCTAGTCTTCCATCTCTTCTTTGTCTTACTGTAAGACTCCATCGATGACTCGCTATGGCAGACAATATAACATTTAAATAATGTTTAATGCCATGCATCCGTGAGGCCAGTGGGAACGGCGACCAGGATCGACATGGTAGAAACAGACAATGATGAAACAGCTGCCCCTTTGCGGATACACAAAACTACGGCTGCGCTGCTGTCTCGGACGGACAAACAAGTAAAGCCAGGGTCATTGTTCCTTCATATGGGAACTAGGGAAATTAACATACAGGCCCGAAACGTCTCCACGTGCAGTGTTTTCAAAGGTAGCTCTCATCATTATTTACATGTATTTTAAGCTAAGAATGAAAGAAATGTTATTTCCTTTTTTCTTAAACAAAAGTATTTTACCGGAGACCATGCCCAGATATAATAATTAGATCAAACGCCAGGCCGATCTACTTGTGCTTCGCTTTCCTCCGTGCTGGGAAGATGCGAACAAGGTGTTGATCCAGTCGTCTAATGACAAGTTAGGCTAGAACTGTTGTTATCTCTGTTGGTATTATTGTCACCGTCTCAAGAAAATATGAGAGACAAAAATGTCAAGGTCGTGCCTCAGCAACCCGCACCCATTTCTGACTAATGAGCCGGTATACTGCGAGGAAACATATTTTACATACTATTGCACTCTAATTTTAAATTTTAAGTTTAATTTCGCAGACCGTGTTCATGTTAAATGGATAATGTTTCATTTGCAGACTTTGACCGTAAAAAACGTTCCCTTCAACCGTCACTATCCCCAAAAACCACTTATCAATTGGTTAGGAGCTTACAGCCCTGAAAACAAAAGTTCAGAATAGAAAATTCTTTTTTGTCCCTCAAAAGCATAATTAAACATGTACCCATTATTACCCATCCCATTATTACCAGACTCGCTATGAAACGAACACATAGATGGGAATTTCCTGGCATACAACAATTACATTTATTCCTACGTAGCTTATTTATTGGTCCAAAAGTTCTGAAAGTCGGGATATAAAGCTGGTGCAAAAGCGTACATTGTGTGTTTGCATTCCACGTATTAAACTAGATGTTTCTCAGCAAGGACCCCGTCGCCCGATTACATAACATGTATACATCCACGTCATAGTTTCTGGGATACATCTAAGATTATACCCAAGCCTTGATTTTCCCTCAAATCTCAGGTTGGAGCCTAGTCAATGTTTCAAGCACACAAAATTCGTCATGTTGTCCTGCGATCAGTGACGGGTCCTGTCACCATCCGAGTATTTTCCTCTTCGTCCACATCCTGCTGGACTTGTAGGTGTAGACCTGTACTCTTTGGGAGCATTATGGTGAAATTTGTATGGCGGTACATAACCCAAATGATCGACCTTTTATGTAGCATTTAGATAGGACCTACACATCAAAACACCGCAATCAAGCGCATAACCGGTGTCACAGAGAGGGTTTCCTGCAATTCAAGCATATAATCCCTTGATGACTCATTCCGTTGTTTTTGTACAGCGGGACCCTCCTTCATGTACATGTATATATTTGTACAGTTAACGTGACAGACTATTGTGGATACCTTTCTTTGCTTTTAGAGATGTCTCATGTAAATGCGTTTTATTATGAAAACAATATGATCCGGTTGGATGCACAATCACGGAAAATGAATGAATGAATGAATGAATGAATGAATAATAAAGAAATAAATAAATAAATTAAAAAATGAATAAATAGATAAATAAATACATTAAAGATAAATAAATAAATAAATAAATAAATAAATAAAATAAATAAATAAATAAATAAATAAATAAATAAATAAATAAATAAATAAATAAATAAATAAATAAATAAGCATGATGCATCCAGCTTCGATCAACTGTTTCATAACAACGTCATAAACGAGACAGTCTGGATAGGATTACTTGTGTAGCTTAACTCCTGGCTTGTAAACAGATCAGTAGTAAAATTACATTTTTATGAGGCTTTTTTTTCACTCGACCTACAAGGAAATGACACATGAAGTCAAGGAAATGGTTAAGGCCCCGATCATACACGTTTGTACAAGTTTGTAATCTTGCAAGTCACCAGGTGGCCTTGATTATGATGATCATGGATAAGCAATAACAAATTTAAAACACAATGATTATTGTTTGGGAACAGCTACCGCTTTGTAAAGCCAAAGGGATCAAATGGCTTGCTGTAGAACTTTGTGGATTTGTGCGCGTACGCGTGTACGTGTGTGCGTTTATGTCTCGACATGTCAATTTGTCCAAATTGAGTCTGCATTTGTGATCGTCTTGGGGTTCTCTAGAAAGTAATTTTTACAACTTTAGCCTATTATTTTTATTTGCCTTTCAGTTTCTTTTATGCGGTTGTCGGTCAGTTAATGGTTTTTGTATTTGTGTTTTGATTTGGGAATTTTAAAAAACCGATGTATGCCTGTTGCCATTCTAACAACCCGATAGATATGCAGAACTTGGGATCCAGCCTTCGCATGAACTGAACACTAATGCCATGATTAAAACCAAAGTTACCGTTGTGATATTTTGCCCCACCACGGGGCTGCTAGATGTTTTATTTGACTTTCTTCACTTGGTCCTTTGATTCACGCATATGCGTAGACAATGACGTCATTTATCTTTAATAAATAGGCATTGGGCAGACGAATTCACAGGCTTACTCAAATGGTTTCTATTAATAATTTGTGCCAAGCAATACGAAAAGCTGAATTGAGATGGATGTCATATTTGCCCGAAGGATAGGTAACTTTTGACCGGGACACCCACAAACGCTACTTTTTACGCAATGTGCATGGCAACGAGGCTTGAACTCTTTTTCTAGGATAAAAATTATCGACCACGTCCCACGTGTATTCAATTCAAAGTCATCAGCAATTAATAACCGCACACAAATCCGTTTAATTTTGTTTATACAATTTCTCATTGCATGAATAATTCGTGTAAAATCCATCTGCCAATTTGGAGCGTAACCCGATGGCCTGACCTTGGCACCGTGCTTATCCAACCAGATTTAAGGATAAATGGTGAACAAGCCTGCGTGTGGCTAACACTATGACGGTAACTGCACCAAGACTGTGCTTTCGCATTTGGGACTATTCTAAATATATTTATTTTCCTTGGATTGCCTAACACTTATACAATCACAGTAACTAATCTGGGGGCTCTCCAGACATACAGTGATACACATTTTATTTGAACAGCCACGCACAGGACAGACGCAGTCCAAGTGTTCAGTCGTATATATATGTATTTATATGCAAGCCAACGAGTACCATATTCATAAGTAAGTGTTGTTTCAGTGGCTCAAGGAGTCAGTATTCTAATCTTCCTGAGCTACTAAAGAATGACTGTACAGCAGCAAATAGCCTATCGTTAAAATGGGTATCCAGGTCGGAGCTTCCTCCAATGATATTGTGAGGTAATACTTGCGGTCACGACTGAGAAAAAGAGAGGGATTTACTCCCGGGGCCACAGATGAAGCAAGATCTTTCAACAGTTTTGGGCGATAGGCAGCATATATTGAGCAGTCAAAGAAAAAATGTTCGTTTGTTTCGGATGTACATTCACAAGCGTAACTGGAACAATATTGACACTAAAAAAGTCGTGACGTAGACAGGAATGGCCTAATCGCAGCTGAGTCTGTCATATACTAGGGAAGTGTTGACCATAGGCGAAGTAGGTAGGGGGTTTTCGGTGAACTTCAACTTTTGTAGCTTATTTTTGAACGACATTAAAATGGTGGTTTCCCTTTTATCAATGGGTAAATCGTTCCGCAGTGTGATTGCGGAGGGGACGAAAGACTGTTGTATCCTTTTTGGTTCGGTAATTTTCTTGTGGCACGTTCAAAGAATTTCAGAGCGACCATCCGGTAGATATCGCTACTGAGACTAACTGGACAAGATAGGCAGGTACTTGATTATTTACCATCTTGTAAAATAGGATGAGCTTAAAATAATTTCGCTTAGTAACTAACGTTACCCAACCTGGTTCTAGGGGCAACCAGTATCCATTTGTGTGGCGTTTGGCCCCAGTACAAATTATTACTGCCTCGTACTGCATGTTTTCTAGTAAATCAGACAAATTTTGCCCACAATTGTCAAACAGGACACACCCGTATCCTAGTATTAGTCTGATCATGTAGGTGTACAACTTAGACAGGGCTTTTCGAGAGAGTTTGTATTTGAATCTTCTTAGTAAGACAATTCTTCTGCCTGCTTTGTTAGTAATACCTGTTATATGTTCCACGGCAGGTTTCAGTTAAGGGTGATGCCAAGATGAGTGTGGTTATTCCTTTCTGGTATTTCAACATCATCTACGAATAAAGGATCGTGTTTTAGTTTTTATGCTTAGAGGATAATATGACTGACAGGGATTTTAAGCCAATTAAAGGTACTCTCCATGTGCGCCCCCAGTTACCAAGCGTTGTGAGATTTGCATTTAACCTTCTGTTAGACTCAGCTGGATTAATAATGATTTCTAAGATACTTGTATCGTCCACAAATAATCGTATATCAGAGTTAATATCATTTACAATGTCATTAACATATACCAAGAAGAAAAGAGGGCCCAGGATTGACCCTTGAGGTACGCCCGCCTCATTATGTAACAATATGGAGGACTGCCCTTGCGGAGTGACTCTGATATACCTATTGCTTAAATAACTTTCCACCTATTTAATAAACTTGTCACAGAAACCAAGGTTGCGTAGTTTAAAAATTAATCCCTAGTGCCACACCTTATCGAACACTTTGGAGACATCCAAGAACAGCATCCTGACCTCATTGTTGCATTCTAGACCATTATAAATTTTATACAGGATACTGGCTAGTTAGTTAACTATGGAATAGTTTTCTTTAAACCCCGAATTCTTATTAGTTCATAAGCCATTTGCAATCAGGTATTCATAAATTATCTTGAACACCAATCGTTACATAACTTTTGAGACATTACACAACAATGAGATAGTTCTATAGTTCGATTTGGTTTGGCGGTCGCACTTTTGGGGGACTGGGCACATATTTGACTTTTTCCAGTCACTTGCAAATTTCCCACTGGAAAGAGATGCATTAGATAGCTGACAAAGGGAAGGTGATATACTATTAGCAGTCTTTTTCAATACAAAGTTTCCTAGTCCGTCGGGTCCTGTTTCACTGGATACTTTCAACCTTGATAGCATTTTTGGACCTCATCTTCTGTGATTGGGAAGAGTTCGAGTCGATATTTTGTAACATATTGAAAATTTGGTAGAGGCAGGGGCGGGTCCTCCTCGTGTAATCTGTTTTGAGCTGCAAAGTACTTACAAAATATTTCAGCTTTTTCGTATACATTAGAAACTAATTTTCAATTAATGGAGGTATAGACTGATGTATTTTACAATCAAGGATAGTTTCTGTTAAAGACCACCATTTTTGGGGTTAATATCTGGTTAACCAAGCTGATCCCGCAGTTTCCGAAAATAGTTTCTTACAGCCTGTTTATTGGCCGCAACTCACAGGTTGCAAAATTTCTTGTAGATTTTGAAATGACTTTCTCTCCCCATCCTTTTGAAACGTTTCCATTCCCGAACTCTTTTTCGCTTGAGATTTTTTATTTTAGAATTCGTCCATGGGTTTTCCTTTGGGCGCACATTAACATCTCTACATGTAATACATTGCTTTAGGGTGGACTTGTAAAAAACAAACCAATATGAAGTCCAGTCATCAACGGCATCGAAAGTATCTAGCCCAGTAGCCAACAGCTGGGATGACAAACAAGTATTTAAGTCATCATAGTTAACATTCTTGAAGTCCCAGACTCTACGTTTAAAACTCTTCCCAGGGGGAATGATAGAGTGATCTTGCAGTGAATGACCCGGTGATCTGAATTTGAGAGGGGAGTTAGCACCCCGCCATCAGGCACTAAACCAGGTGAATCAGTAATGATTGGATCCAGTAATGTATTTGTGCTTTCAGACAGTCTGGTAGGTTCATTAATTATTTGAAATAAATTATTGCTTGAGACAAAAATTAAGAGGAGGGTTGTTCCTCGCTCACTTTTATGATGATCAGACTCCCATTCACTGCACCAATCATAACAGTCACCAAAATCAGGATAGGTGGATAATTTTCGATGGCTAGTGCAGTAAGATTCAAAAACAGTTTTAAAAACATGTCCCGCGCCTCAGCGGACTGGCCAGGTGTACGATAATACACCCCCAAAAAGCGCATCTCCACGTTCTGTCTTTACTTCAATCCACAGGCATCCGGCATTGCTAATTCCAAGGTCCGATCTGGCAATGAAAGGCAGGGTGTGTCTTACATAAATTGCCACACCGCCTCCTCTACTTGTATTCCTGTCTCTCCTTATTGGCTGTTGAAATCCTTCAATATACAATAGTTCCTTAGGATAAGTATTATCCAGCCAGGTTTCAGAAAGAGTGACAATGTCTAGACCCATTGATCGAGTAAGGTCACTTAGTTCATCTAATTTTTGGTCACCACATACACTACGAACATTTGCATGTGCCACTTTGATGTGCTTCTCCAGAGGAATTTAAGGGAGAACACAAATAAATAAACAAGAACATTCAGAACGTGTCTAGCACATTGAAACAACTGAAGCACAAGCAATACAGCAAATGGTATGCCATGATTCACAGTAACATGAAAACAGTTCCCACACACATTTTCACAAACAATTTTGGCGAGTATTTTTTCAGGTTAAAAGGGCCTATTGCTGCCCCATATTGTTTTACTGTATTTCCCATTTCTGACAGAAGTGATAGTCTGGTAACTTCCCGTTTGTTGTTTCTCAGCCGTTGCACATACAGTGTATATATCATGATTACACAGCAAGTGTAGTTGACTTGTGATTAGTACATGTACTTAGACAAGAAATCTTATTAACAAATTAAATCAGGAAAACAATAAAAAATAATGACCAAATGGGCCAAGGAACAGAGTTACGCAATTGACTATTAGTACAATAGGAAACATAATAAATGTCACATGGCAGTAAGATGGATGCAGGTATGATGATACAATATCTGAACATACTAATATTAGGGGGGGGGGGCGTCCAAGATGGCCGACCTATAATCTTCAGTGCAGGTGCCTTACAGTCTAATTTTTAAAACCCAAAACGGAGACCAAGCATGGCTACACCAAAGGAGTTATCAACCCTTGTGGACAGTTTTGGACATTCCAGCCATGAACTTTTGACCTTTCACTCAGAAAATGGATGTTATGAATTGCATATGGCTTGGAAGCCACAACATCTGACCAGCCAGCCACAGGAGTGTCACCATACTCACCTGACCCTTCCTACAGAAATGCTGGCAGACTACATGATAGTGGGTATCAGAGTGAGAAAAAGCAGAGAAAATCACCATCAATCATGACAAGAGACGAAAAGAATGAAAGACTTTTAATGATACCAAAAGTGACAAAGCTGGATATAGATCTCAGGGGGCTTTGGATTTATTTTGTGAAACACTTAACAGGGACAAACATGTGTAGGTGAACATGCAGTCAGTGGTTCAGCCTCAGGAGTGTCAAGTACTTGAAGAAAATACAAATCCATGAGACAGAAATTCTACAGAAACAGAACTCTCTTTGTCCCTGGAAGAAATTACAGAGAATTTGCAAGGCAGTTGGGATAACATTTCCCCCCTGTTCTGAACGGAAAACCGCCAATATAAATAGTTACGTAACCGAGAGGCAGACAAAAGTTGTAGGGAACACTGAAAGCAACCCACACTCTGAAGTCAAAACACCAACATCCAATGGGCATTGTACTCAAAACAATGAGGGCAAGGAGGTGGTTGTGGTGCAGTGCCACTCATGCGGAATGGAAATAACAGAAGCTGAACAGAGTGAGGTATGTCAGGTTCATGAGAATGTCATGTGCGGTCAGTGTGCTTCGTCTTGCCAGGAGTGTAGATCAACCTTGTGTTTTGTGTTTACAGTTTCGAAACATGATAATCTAGACACTTAAACCTTCTGTCTAGAGTATGAGGATCAGGGTAAAGCCAGGAATCATCTGATGAGGAAAAACATAGTTAAAGCTGTGTTTGACTTTAGGTACCAACATCGTATAATCAAGATCAAGTAACAAAATTTAAAAAATTACATGTATTGGCAAGGACAGGAGTGGAAACGCTTATACAAGTGTATGCGATTCACACGACAATTCATGGTGAAATAACCAATGCCTCAGAATCTCGAGTGAAATTCAAAGGTGGCCAGGTATTGACATTGATACTGAGACGTTACAACGTTAGAGACTGCAACTGATGAACTTCTTGGAACATGCTGTTTAAAAACATTCCAAATAGACCCTAGTGCTTCGTGGACCAAATCTTTCTGGATATTCATGGTCAGGAGTAGTTCCCTGATTACATGTACACCCAAATGGCAATGGACTTATAAATGTTTAAAATTTCAGAATTCCTTTTTTGTTTTGTTTTTGTTTTCAACCTGGATTTGCAAGACTACTGTAACATTCAATATGGTGACTGGGCCTGCCAATACCTCAAAATTATATATTTCACAATGGCTGTAAGCCTAGGTTGGAGCAATTTGAACTTTCCCAATCCGATTGCCAGCGGGGACCAAATTTTTAATATCCAAGTCTTATGGTATAAACTGTATTATATGTGTAAGTATGTGTCTGTGTTGGATAGTATATATGGACAGAAAGTGCCTGTGCTAATGACAAGCTTGTCATGGCACACATGCATTGAAGTAATTTCATTTTATTTTCAAAAGTTTCTTCACACAGTGTCAGAAAATTTAGGTTTCAGTGACTGGTTATGACATGCATTTTTGAACTAGTCTTACAAATAATGAACTTTAAAGGAAAAAAGACTTTCACATGTTAAGTGAAGTCATTTGTTCGGCCTCACCCGCTTCCCCCCTCTGGCGACCCTAACCCCCTTATCTGGTTGGATGCGTATTTGCATTTCCATGAGTACAGTGATAGAAAGCTACCTTGCTTGCTTACAATCCGATTAAACAGTAACGTTGATATTTAGACTTGTTCTCTTGTGTCATGGACCTTCGAAAACAGGGTCTTGTTTAGGTATTTTTCGGAGATGGCAAATTTAACAAATATAAAGACGAAAATCTATGTCCATTTGGCATCATACATCTTGCATAGTTACGAGTAACATGGTATGTGGAAGTTAATAGGTAGACATCAAGATCCTCCTCGTCAAAATTTTGAAACTAATCGACCATCTCTCGATTGTGATCCTGACCCACCCTATGGATTGTTCTCACGTACATATAACGGCCGTTTGGGACCAGCAAGAGTGTATAAAATTACGTTTGCTTAGTCCACGGGCCACATACATAATCCGCGATTGCTTCTTGGTCAGGTGTTCTGGACAAATGCATCCTTACAGTTTTTTTCTGGGCATGAAGAACTTTTGTCCATTCCAGTACCTGACGAATTTCACAATGATGGCTCTCGATCCAGATCAATTAAAGTAGCGGTCAACAGACAGCTGGCAAAAAAGTGTCGGTTTCATTTGTTCAATCTTCGTTAATGCCTTAGAAGGCATATATAAAATTGTACTAAACTGTGCCCCACCCACCCATCCCGTCACGCAAATTGTACCTTGTAATTATCAACTAATCCTAGCAAGGACACATTAAGGTAGCAGCCAAGGATTTTAACTCTTCGGAGTATATCCACACAATGTAAATATAGTGGGAAGCAAAAGTTCAGGAAATGGTCCCATATTACTTCTTCTAGACTAAATTATTGGCAAAAATGACATATCTTAGCATTTAGATATTAACTTTAACTTCTTGGCATCAGGTCCATAAAGTTACGCTTGAATGCTCTCAAGATAAAGCATGTGCATATGGTATTATCACTGCAAGGTTGACACAAAAAAAGATGACAAAAATGGCTTGTCACCATGTGGGACTCAGCAAGCACATGGGCACTTCCATCTGTGAGAATATTGACCAGAGTGTGGGGTGGCCATTGTGTTTTTATTGGCCACTACGGGCGGCCAGTACTAGATCAGATGAAGGAAGTTCAACCACGGGTGGCAAAACTACATCTGCACAAGCACATACTGCCAGACATCCTTTTCACAGCATCCAATTTGACAACAGTAGCATCATTTTTACCCGAATTTGTATTTCAATAAGAATTTTACATCAGGGACATTTGAATTGATGAACTCCATTTTACGTACCCATGCATTCACAACGTGAGCTTCAGTGTACGACATTTCTCACGCGTGTAAAGCGTGTCCAATAGTACACATGCGCGGAAACACCACTGTACGGTTTTATTACTTTGGCAAATATCAGAATACACCTCCTTATGCACGTGGAAATTTGAGGACAATTTCGTTTTTTAAAGGAGACTTAATTAATGATTTCTTGGGGTGGCAGAAGTTATTTTCTGCATGATTGGTTGACACACGGGTAATGGATTCTTGTTTTTTTCTTTTCGATTGGCTTTTTGGGGTGTTTTGTTGGTAGTTATGGTGGTGAGATTTTTTTTTTTTTAGGATCATATTCAGACAGAGGTCTCATCAGTAGCGAGTGGGTTCTCCTCGCGCAAAAATAACGCACTGTATTCGTCATCTCGTTGACCGGTCAAGCTTCTGGATCTTTCGTTGTAGTATTTCTGCCCAGGCAAAGTGGATGCTAGAGCCAAGTCCAAGATTTTTCCCACCTGTATACCGACATCGACGCACGGTGGTTTCGCTAACGCGTCACCCCGTTTACTGTTGCAGGTGTAGCTGACCTTCTTTGGCCGTAGTAAAAAGGTCTGTCTTTCACATACTCTACCAGTACCTGTCTGTCTTCATCATCCGCAGCTTTTGGATAGCCACTTCTCGCCCTGTCAATTACTTCTCCAGTACTTCTGTACTTCTGCAAAAGTCTGCAAACCACAGACTAGTTTATGCCAAACCCTTCAGCGGCTCTTTTCTGCGACCAACCTGCTCGGTTGCAGAAGGCCACAATTCCACACCGTTCTCAATCGTTAAGCTTTCTTCGCTGCTCCATGCTGATACACAGGTAAACTGGATGGCTTCTGTCAATTTTTTACCAGCACCCTGTGCCTTATAAAGGCCGTTTTGGGTAACAACAGCGACAGCTCCTTGTCTATAAATATGGTCAGTGTACCGAGGGTTTGTCTCTGTATTCATATATCTGGCTTTATGTGATTGATTGCTTAACTTCTGCGCAAGCTCTCTATTGAAATTCATGATTAATATGAAAGACTGTCCTAATTTTCTCTCTGACTTATTTATAAAAAAAGAAAACAGTATGATAACGTGACAAAAAAAAGACGTTTAAGCAGCCTGCTTACAACACTGTTACTTATGGCAACAATTCTGTACGGTACCAAGGGGCCAAGCTTTGGAACTCCCTCCCTCCTGATATCAAAGTACAGACAACTCTATCCAAATTTAAAAGACTTATAAACGCATAGCTGGCCCTTCCTGCTTATGTTCTGTATGTGCTTGATGCTACAGCCGAAGCTAGTTGTGTCACTTCCATTGCGAATGTGCACGAAGTGTAAACATCTTTTCATTGCATGACCAGTTTATATATCATTTTCCATTCCTCAGACGTCATGGTCGAGTAACAGTGCCTCAGCGCTAATGTTTTGACATTGTTCGACCTGATATAAAGATAATGATGCTCATCAGTATACTTGGGTCGGTAAGAATACATGTCGAGAGGATTTTAACACTCAGTTACATGTATGTATTGACGTCATACGAATTGAGTGTTACGAGCCATATTTCTCCTTGAACTGGAAACAAAACTAATAAAAAAATCTTGTCTCAACGGAACGGCACATGAAAACCTGCACAAAAACGATGCAATTGGCCTTGATGTCAATAACTTTCACGTGATTCCAAATAAACATACACAGATAATGAAAATTACAGATGACAAATTTCTTATCGCCGCGGTGAGATATCAAAGAAACAAATGGCCACATTCGTAAATGGCGATACCAAACATATTAAAAGTTTCAACCATTAATTCAACCTGAGTAACAAACTTTACTAACAAGAATCAACGTCTACTTTTCAGAGCCCAAGCCACTTGAAGAACCCAAGGCATATAGAAGTTATGATCCTTCCCATTAGCCAAAAGCAGTGCGAATAAATAGGAACAAGCCTAGAAACAAGAGAAACCAGTACCTATTGCAGTGCCATGTTTTGGACGGAGTCAACAGCTTTTCTCGGCGTGCTTCAGGCGGTTTTGTGTCCGAAGCACGGGGAGGAAAGCTATTAATCTATATCATTAGATCCTATGGGACTATGAGCATGCTGTTACTCGAATGAAAGGCCTTTTCTACAAAGACTATTACCATAGTATCCATTTGATATTTTAGAAATGTTCATCGCAAGTACTTCGATTTGAATCGCAGATGCCAGTGAAAGAATACGTTAAAATTCAAAATCTTGCATGATTCAGAGGACCTTTAGTAAGCGTATAATCATTATTAGCGCCTATATATACGGTGCTACCGTTCAGCCAGTATTTTTCTAGCGCGCTCCGAACTCTTAGATGGCCAAGTGCACTGGGAAAATATTGACCAAAGACGAGCGCGCTTGCATTCCTTGCAATAGTCAACCTTAGGATTAGCCTTTGAAACATAACTTAAAGAAAAAGATATGAATTAGACGACTAAATGGACCAATAGGTCACTTATTTGGAATTTGTTTATGGAATACAATACCCATTACTCTCAGCTTGCGGTCAGGAATAGCTTTAATTCATAGTTATTCAGTTGTTATTAGAGGATTCACAATGTCATACGACACAAGAAATACGTCATCCAGTCAGCGATACCAATTTAAATGACGGATCTTGACTTACATGATTTCTGTCGCAAGCTCTTGGACTATATTGAGTCTTATCACATTTCGCACAAGGATTTATCATGAGCTGAAGCGTAAGATAATATACAGGTAGACAATTAAAAGTATGTTGTGTGATATGGACAAGGACGATTTATTGTTGATTGATTGAAACTTACTGACTTTGAAAACAAGTTGTGCACTGAAGACTCTGACCGCAGATGCAAACTAATCGTATGCCTTTAGCAGGATACCAATACCCTAACGTGCATTTCTACAATGAAATCATACCCAACTTATCAATGTCTCTGACAGGGATATCCCATTTTAATTTCCCTGGCATGGTAGCAATTATCAAAGCAATAAACGTATCATTATTATTAGGATAAAATATCGCTTCCTTGAACCGTTTCCCTTCGTGAAAACACATATAATCTACAAAAATGTAACACATATGACTTTCTGAGTAGAAGAAGTCTAAATTTGTTTTGTTTTGTTTTTGTTGTTTTCTTTTTGTTTTGTTTTTGTTTTTTGTATTTGTTTTGTTTGTTTGTTTGTTTGTTTGTTTGTTTGTTTGTTTGTTTTTCTTTTTTTTTTTTTTTGTTACTTCACTTTGTTTGGACAAAGCCGCATTTATTTTTGATGTGCCCGTCCTCTTGCGACCACATGGCTCCTGACGTAAAGGAGGACTTGCTCATAAGTCATATGCCACAGAAAGGATGGTTATATACAAGCAGCATGCTGGCCATTCTCAGCGCTTTAGACCCTTTCTTTCCCTTCCCCTTCTATTCCCTTCAGGTTCCTTTTCTTTCTTTCTTTCCTCTTCTCTCTTTTTCCTTCCTCCACCACCAACCAATACAGTATTATTTAATCTGGTTACATTAGTTTCACCTGCTATCGTTTTGATACATTGGCAGCATATTTTTTTTTCAGTATTGTCTGTTATATCATGTACAAGAAAATACTTGCACTGTAACTAGTGGCGCAAAAAATGCTGCCTGCCCGAAAGATTTAAACTCTGGGATAAGATCAGGTAAATGGGTCTTTGATTCGCTCAATGTCAGGGAGATGGTTACCGGAATAGTGCCCTGGTCGATTTATTCTCTTTTGTGGGCGGAGAAGGAGTGCAGCCTCTATAGCAAGACATCTGTTTCTGGCCCTGTGTGCGGGTAAGTTAGCTATTTTTTTTCTTTTTGACGTACTGAATTCAAAAGAATCATTTTGTAGGACTGGGTCCTCGTATGTATTTTACGGCTTGCTGGTACAGACACATAACTCCGTACGTTCTCTGAACACCCTGGTTCCCTGAATGCGTAAATACTATTTATATGATCAACCCTTAAAATTCCATGTTATTGCACTGAGTCAGCAGTTTTCCTCCGTGCACCCTAGGCGCTTAGCGAACGCCCGGAAAAGCTGTTGATTGTTTAAATATAATCCTGTGAAGCCTTCCCTAAAACTTCAATTAGAACACTTTGAGAAAGAACGATATTTAATAAAATGGAAGAAGCGCAACACTTTTAATTTGCCAGTCCCTTTTAAAAAGCTTGACTGGGAAAGCGGTAATAGGAAGCAGCTTGGGGACGTTTATGATGTTTAGAAACACCAAATTAACAAAAATTGTATATCCACAGCAGACGATATATGAAGCTGTTTGTCTTGGGACCCGGTTTGGCGCAAGGAAAGGTCAATAATAAGCCAGGAAAATAGTTTATATCGATGTTTCCTATGCATATAAATCAAGTAGATGGCCACAATTGGATCCCGCATAAGCACCACAGCGGTGCACAAAGTAAAATGAATTGTGATTTATGTGGTTGAAATGACTGTTACATTGAATCAAAGTCTGTGCATGATAATACCAGATCAAATAAGACAGGCTTACAGGGAACAATGACCAATGGAATAATGATAGATCGCCTAAAAAATATGCGCTCAGATCATTGGCCGTGCAGCTATTTTCTGTGAGGGATTCTGCTGGTGTTGGATATATAGGGGTTGATGGTTTCAGAATGAATTATGTGTACAAGTAATGACCATCTTATAATATTGTAAGTGGCGCTATTCATCTCTTTCCGTCATGGTCAACGTCACCTAAGGCCTGCTGGCGTAGGCGATATATCCCAACATTGAATGATAATTCAAAGCTAATTTTCTGGAGTGTATTAATGCGTTGCATTGAGACGTAATCTCAAAAATACTCGCACGGAAAATGTTTCCGTTGGTATTAGCCACGATTTGACGTTTTACATATATAACACAGTGATGAAGCGGTGTTCCGCGTTATCATTTTTTGTGTATTTGACCCTGTGGCTATGGAATTTTCAAAAACAAATGATTTATCCTCGGGATTTAAGTAATTTTGGCAGTGGCGTCACGTTCACCATCGCAATTCGCACCTTGAACGATGGCCGAGAATAATCCCTGTCCGGGAAAAAGGGTATTAAGATAGCTGCCTGCCACCTCTTATAATAATAACTGAACGGGAACTTAAACCAACCACAAAAATAGTTTAAACCCTTCCCATGACAGCATGTTGTTGTGGAAAATGTCATCAGTCTAATTAGTAGCCAATTAGCTCAACGTCCTGTTCACACGCTTCGCGAAAACAGGGTCCCACAAAAAAAAAAAAAAAAAAAAAGTGCCACTGCTCGACAAGGTTTTGCTCTTGGTGCCGCATGCGCCTTTCCATATGAGGGTCAACACGTGGCGATAAGTGACGACATTTTCTCTTTCTGTTATTCTCCTAGAACGACCAAGCCCTGGATTTATCTCTACTACAGTGCAGAAAACGCTGAGATCGATCTGTTTAGCAGGCAATTTTCGTCTACATCAAATAAAAACTTGAACGTTACATGCCTGTTCCTGACAACACAAAGGAACGTGACGAAAAGAGGATGAAATTTAATGGTCCACACCATGAAGCTGCTAAAGGCTGTCACGAAACTTTGAGCTGAATTATTATTGCACGCGCAACTGACTGCAATTGAGATATATATTCAAAATTTACGCCGTGTTTGCGAGTCCTTTTCCCGAAAACTTTATATTTATTTACTATTAAAAGTGTTTTTTGAAATCCTTCTAGCTCACCGTGGCATCGGCAATAGGTGTCGAAGCTTATTGGTTCGAGACCTGATCGTTCCATAGTCAAAGAATAAATGATTTAACAGGCTGAAGTTCTCCAAGTGCTAAATAGCAATTGAAGACTGAATCAACGGCTTTCGTTGGCGCGCTTTGGGCGCAAAGCACGATGGGATATGCTCCTGACCCGGACCATCCTTTTTTTTACCTCAAATATAGACCTGACGTCACTTGCATGAATACTTTTTACAAAGAAAATTTGAGTGTGGCATCATTATAACAATGATGAACAGAACTTTTGTCGCAATTAGCGCTGAACCAGTTCTGATGTAAGCCTTTTTGCCTCATTTTCAAGGCTTTACCTCCATCAGCAAAATTAGCACTGAACCAGTTCTGATGTAAGCCTTTTTGCCTCATTTTCAAGGCTTTACCTCCATCCACAAAATTAATCTGTACGTAGACGGGAAATAGCATACTTTCTCCACGCCATTGAGTAAATATTTTGTATCAAAAGTCGTATAATTCATAGGAGCTGTCGCTCAATGACATTGTGGATATTTTTCATATCCAAAAAGGAAACAGATGCGTTTACGTGACACAAAGTTTCCCAGCTTATATACAAAGACAGGAAAAGTTAGAAGCTAGTCTATTTGCCAAATTCCGCTGCATGATTATTGATTAGCGGGAACTGGCAAGGAATGTGACATGTGTCGTGTTGGTACCTGTCAAGAGCAAATTCCAAGCGCGGTGATATTAAAATGATCGTAAATTATTCAATAAATTGCGTGCCATTTTCAGTCGTACTGCGCGCCATGGACACGGACGGCCTTCCGCGGATTTCCATGCAATAGGTTAAACTTACTTGCAAAATTCCCAAATTTGGGGCAATTATTTTGGAGAATAACATAATTTCCCCCCGGAAACTCACTTCAGGTAGAACTCTTTTCATCTACCGTAGAATTTCTATCAATTGCCGAGGCTTTTATTAGAACCTCCTTTTGGTTTTGCAGGATCCAAGATGGGGACGAAGACTTTTATTAGGTGGCCACGGCATTTGACGTAATGACCACATCGGAATACGAATGTGACAAAATGCAACAGGATGTTTGCAACAAAAATGACTGAGGCCTATAGTCATGAATCCACCCCCCCCACACACAAACACATCAATGGATTAAAAAAAGGACTCATTTGACGATTTTTGCGATAGAGTGTATTCGTACATTCCAGAAAATGTAATCTATATTCAATTGGCAGAAAAAAAATGACTTTGGAATTGCACAGGTTTCATATAATTTTTCAATGAAATTTTTTAGCAGACAAAATGATATACATGTACCATCACAGTAAAGAGAGAGTCTATGTCAGTCATTCAGATGACACTGTGTGCATAATGGTTGTTTGAACATAAAACATAATGGAAGGAACCTCCAAATGTACATTTATTGCTTATTTCTAGGCAACTACTGGAACAAAGATGACGTTTTCATGGTATTTTAACTTGTAGACTAGCGATTCCTTGTTGAAGGATTTGTTCTTCTGCAACGGTAAAGCAAAGGCACTGACACATCTGGTCTCTGAAGAAACTTCAAAAAAACGAGGCCGTACAATGGCTTTGTAAACCCATTGGTAGGTCCTCTGGTAGGCTAGGTGTTCTGGTATAAAATTTACAGAAGCAGTGAACAAGGCGTGCACCGTGTAGCTAATACTCGAAAATCGTGTGTTAATGCGAAGGCAAAGGGGCATCGACTGCTGCATTGTTAACTTGTGTGGTTAACCCTTGCATGTTAAACATAACCAGGTGTAGAAATGTAATCCTAGAAAAGATTCTGATCTATGTCGAAAGTCAAATGATATGAAATGAGGATTAGAATAACTCGAGCTGTTTTTTTCCTTGATTTTAATTTATTTACAAACAGTGTGCTTTGTAATTTTTGCTCATGTACCAAAAACAGTCTTCACGCTTGGGATAGGTATCTTTTCTGGTGGTCCAAGATGTTGTCAATACATGTAATTAGCACTGCCCGGTTCTGATTGGGGCTACTGTGGTACTGACACTAGCAATGATGATGATGATGATGAGGAGGAGGAGGAGGAGGAGGAGGAGGAGGAGGAGGAGGAGGAGGAGGAGGAGGAGGAGGAGGAGGAGGAGGAGGACGACGACGACGACGACGACGACGACGACGGCGACGACGACGACGATGGTGATGCTGGTGATGATGGTGGTGGTGAGGATGTCTGATTTTGTAATTACTGGCCTTTGCAACATAAATATGAGGAAAATCTAATGTACATGTTTGAGTATAATGGCGCCATTAAAATGTCCCATTTCGAAAATCGAATTACACCCGAAAAATTGTAATATATTTAATATAGTCGATCGAGTGTACATAAATATCTTAAAATTCTATAACCTGTTTTACTGTAAATTTATGTCAAAGAATCTAATCAGTGTATAGATGATATTTAGGAACAATAATTCAATGTGTTTCACTTCAAATTCATTTTTCAAATCTACCAATGTAGATAATTATAATTCGACGTATCTGTTCAGAAACAGGAGGATTCGGCGCCTTTTCACGGGCAAATAGGTGCGCAAGAATGTTTTACAATTTTCTGCATTATTCAAGAACCATCTGTACTAGGACTGTATGCTTCAGCCAAGCATTTTGCTTGATGCGATCAGGGTAGGAAAAAAAATGCGGATTCTTCTTTAATGTTAATGTAACACGGTAGAGGAAAATGCTTATCCGGCTTTGGCATCCTAAGTAAAAGAAAACTTAATTTGGTTTCTCTACATTTTTCAACAAATTTATTTTTTTTCAGTGTCACTTCAGAAATATTAATGAATAAAATGATGCGGAAATTGAATCATTGCTCCACCAGAACATGGGTTATTCTTACAAACAAAAGTGTTCCATTTAGATTAATTGGAAAATCAAAATACTTTGAATCAAAAAATGTTTCATACTTTGAATCCCCTCTAATCCTGTTGCAAGCGACCAGATTACAAAATGGTCCACGTTTTACATTTATTGTAGATTTTCTTACCTAATATGACAGCCTTGTGATTTGAGCTGAGATAGACACATTACAATTGAAACTGTGTGAAGCCATTTCGAATAGCAAATATTGAGTTTGCTGTGTGTCAATCATACGTAACGAGAAAATGGATCTTAGAATGAGAATATCTAATCTAAAAACACTGTATATACATCTGTTTAATTAGATTCAATTCAGTTGTTGATAAAACTGACGATCCATTTGTTTGACCCTTGACAAAGCGGAACCTTCATATAAACTTTACGCGATTCATATTTTTTTTTTCAAAATACAACACGGACAAGTCAAATGGGATTGCACCTTTTGCAAACAATCTACACCTCGGCAAAGTTGCAAACATCAAGTGCTATATTTGTATGAACATATTATGATTTCATCATGAAAGAGTTCAAATAGAGACACTAAGCGGTGCTCGTTTTTCCGAGTATCAATGCAAATGGATATTAAAGCTGTACTCAAATGGTACTAAACCAATATGCAGGATGTAATATGCATCACGACTCGCGCATAAGGAAAATTGGAGACAGCGAATAGTATGCTTAACTGCCAAACTCCGGCTGGGTCAACGGCTTTCCCTGACATGCTTTGAGCGAATAGGAGATCTGTAGACCTGGCCCAATATTATGGTCTTTGCAAATATAGGTGCTGGTGAATGAATCCAAAATACAGTCTACAAAGACATGTGAATCTAGTCTCGTTAAAGCATATAGATTTTTACCCCCCCCCCCCAAAAAAAATAATGGCAACAAGAGAGAGAAAACAAGCTGTGTTATGATAGGCCTCTCTATGTCACTCGACTGGGTTGGACAAGTTTGTTTCTTTTCTGTTGTTCATCTTTTGTTTAGATGTATATCCGGTCGGCTGTTCCAAACGTAAGCACGCAAGAAGTATTTTTTTTGCAGTTAACTTCCGTCCTTGCCACGGAATTGATAATCAATTTTCTCGCACCAAACTGAAGTTCATGATTATTTCCATCCTGCAACGTGCATTCATCAGTAATAAGCCCATGGCGGGCTTCGATGGCCTCTTACCCTATATTGATATGGGGTACTAAGCCCTGCCAGGGGAGATGTGTTAATTCATGTTGTTGCAGGCTAACATGGTGTATTTAGGGATTTAGGGATATGCTGCTCAACTATTATTGCATATTACCCCCAGAAATAAAGTGATGAAATCATGCTTAAAGGATGCGGGCATATTTACCCGTATAGAAATGTCTCGCATTGTCTCCGCTTGGAAAAGAGCAAGAGAGTCTAGTTAACGCAAAAATCTGCATTTCAATGCATTTTGCTCATTATTTAAGGCAGCTAAGACGTTCAGTTTGTAGTTTAGTGTCGCTTGTCACCGACAGGGAAACGTTGCTATTTTTGTTTACCGGTACTGAAAGAGTGCACTCTTCAACGGCGTCAGACTGACTCACTCTGAAGCCTCTGCTACAGTAAAACTTGGCTGTGCGCCCACATTTGCTAAGGGATCACGTATGCTAAGAGGCCAGTTTCAACAACCCCATTAGCATATTCTAGTTTAATTTTACCTGGCTTAAGGGACCACCTGCCATAAAGGACCACCTTTCACAGGTCTTGTGGGTGTAAACCAAGTTGTTATTACTGTCGATCTACAAAATGTTGGTAGAGTAGTGTTTTGTGATATTACAAACGAATTTATTGCGTTCATCGCCCTGGTCTGTAAATATTAGACATAACATCAACGGAAAGCGTTGACTGAAGGGTCCGCCAGGAAAAAATCTGACATTTGCTCAAATTTTGCCATGGTGACACCAACATCTAATCAGTTCGTCTTGCTAGGTAACATAAGCATATTGCCAAATTTGAGCAAAATACATGGAGGCATTCTGTAGATATCGCGGTAACGAGAATGTGCACATCCGGACGGACATCCGGACGGATATCCGAACGAACATCCAGACGAGCCATAACATATGCAACGAGCCCTATCGAGCATGTAATTAGGCTGCCAGTTGCTCAAATTAGGTGATGGTGACACCAAAATATGATCAATTCATCTTGCCCGGTAAGATAAGCATATTGCCAAACTTGAGCAAAATACATGGAGGCACGCTGTAGATATCACAGTAACGAGAATGTGCACATACGGACGGACATCCTGACGGACGGACAGTCCGAAAACATAAAGGGTCCCCTACATGAACCGGACCCTTAAAAATCTGGTATCAGTGGCTTACCTTTATCGTGGTTCAAAGATTATTATCAAGACCAAAAAGAGTGTGTTAATTGTTGTCAATTTGATGCGTGCTTGTACGACATAGTCAGTCCAGGTGTGCTACATGGATCTATTCTAGGCACCCCGATATTCTTGACATCTATTTATAGACGCAATTAGGTTTGGAAATATGTCAATTCGACACGCGTGTTTATAGATGTAGGTGATCACGCATCTGGGACTTGAAAAAAAACCCCAACCAGATTTGGACCTTATGGCAATGAGAGATTGGTTGCATAAGTGGCTTGTTACTTTACCTCAAATAGGACAAAACATGTGATGTTTATCTAAGAAACCTGCATCACTGTACTACCTATATATAAACTGCAGCTTCTAAAATTTTATTACAGATTTAAAAATGACGAATTGCCTGCATATTTCAATAACTTGCCCATATTTTCACACTCCATCATACATGACTATAACACAAGAAACAGAAACAACTTTTTTAAAATTCCCACTTCTCGTGCATACATACAAGATTGCATTAGGCATCAACTGGGCCATAATTTGAACGACATACCAGCAATAATAAAAGACAAAATAAACACACATAGTATCCAAGGTTTTACAGTCTATGTGAAAAGATACTTCATAGATTGTATACAGAATTGTTATGTTTGCGATACTGGTAATTGATCTGTTTTGTTATTTTCTTTTTATAGCCTTTTTAAGTACCCTGGTTCGAATATATTGTAATTGTAATTTAAACACATTTCAACTGTTATCGATGTATTCTTCAAACGTTGTCTGTTACTGATTCAACACTGTGACACTTTTAGGGTGGCTTGCATGAGAGCGGTCAGATATGACCTTAGTGCAAGTCTCCCAGGGTCAATATGTATTTTTTATATTACTACAAATGATATTGTAATGCAAATTTGTGTGTATTGATCGAATAAAATGATTCCAGATTCCTGATTCCTGATTCCTTCATTGGGTATTTACAAATGTGATAACTGTTTCGAAACATTTCAGGTTGATTATCACGTCTTACCTCATCTCTTTCAGCCACAGTTTGGCAATCAAAAATATGAAAATGGTCAATCTAGTAAAATATTTCGATTGAACAGGACATCTTCAGAAATTCTGCTTTGGTTTTAATAGACCAATACTAGAGTACGGTTTTATAATTTAGTTTGAGAAGATATATATTTAAACGAAAATCTTTGTTTTGGTTTTATTGAACGGACATCAAAATGTGGCTAAGTTGTTTGGATGCACATAACATGAATCCCAGCAGTTAGAAAATGTCAAACTATCAGCAGCAAGCCTACAACTGATGCTACAAAATTTTTGAATCAAAAACTCATTCATGAAAAAGTAGGTTGAAAAAATGTCTAAAATATGAAAAAAAAAAAAAAAAAAAAAAAGAAATTGATACAGTTTTATAAAATAACACCCGGTGATGCACCACAATAGTTTAGTAATGCAGTACAAGATCATAAGATTATGTTTAAGAATGTAATGAGACAAACACTGTTCCGTAATGCGCTAACGTTTCTCACGTACTACTGCTTCCACAAACGAATTTATTCCGTCCTTCGGGTTTTTTTTTTTATTTGAAACTTTGGCAATTCAGTTATGGAACGAACTGTCTATTAGCACACAAAAAGTGGACATTCTTGACGAGTACAAATTAATCGTGTTAACTGCATCAAGAAAGCCAACAAAACATTTTGACCAGGGATAGGATATCAACTGCTGCACACGCTCGGTAACGCATGCAAGGGGTTAAAGGCAATGGCGACCTTTGATGAAGGATCTGCTTGCTTACCAGAGTGTGACCGTAGCACCGCCAGCGATGGTGTTCTTTCTCTGTGAATGCAGCAATTACACATTTCAAAATATATTATAGGGCGTATTTAAGGCATGTCCGCTCTCCACCATTCACACTTTATTACATGGCGCCAAAAATTGTATCTATCAGAGAAAACTTTTATTTTTCAGACCTATCATCAAACTGTAAAAGCTACATGAAAAATCGGAGAGTAACATCAAGTTAAAATCTAGGTTTCCATGTATCGAATACGAACTATATATATATATATATATATATATATATATATATATATATATATATATATATATATATGTATATATATATATATATATATGTGTGTGTGTGTGTGTGTGTGTGTGTGTCGTAGTGTGACATTCTGCAATATACTTGTGTACCGCATTGCATGCCATAGTTATAGTTATTTTGGTGTTTAGTCTAAACAGGTGACATCAGTATAATTGTTATGCAAAGTTTACATTTTTCATCTGCCTATGTATAAGACGGATTGACATAAGGCGTTGTCCTAGTTCCCATATGTTTTCAATAGATATGTTTAAACCGATAAATCAACATTTTGTGAGACGACACTCCGACATTGGAAATGTCATCGGAAGATATGCAAGCTGAGCATCACAATATGTTTGAGATATTTGCACAAGGAATGACAACCACCTGATACGTGCCCACACTTTTAAAATTGCATTGACGTGATTGTCGACACTCGATACTTAATGTTCAGATCCAATGCAGGAAGAATTAGCACACGTTCGTCAACATGGGAGCCTGATATGTTCAAAAATATGAATGTAAGCGTCATGATATGGATTTAAGCATATTTAACGGCCTCATAAATCAGTCAATAGGCACCAATCGTGGTATTAACTGTATGGGCATGCATTTACACGGGTACTGTCGTGCTATTTGGACCAAGAAAATACAAGTGGTCCCTGACCTTTGGCCTTCCGTCTCTCTGTCTTTCCGTATGTATATTGCAAATACATGTTATAGGACACTTAAAGATGGACAATACAATTACGGGGAGAGGCAATATGTATGGATCGCATTTTGCAGGTTTCCCAAGAATGTATTTTGGCTAACGATAAAACCACATGAACTTGTTTTTACATGTGCTGCTGTCGATATTTCCTCTCGCATCTTATAAAGTCTAAAGACGTTATTAGTACCGTATCACTGCTCATTTCGCAGACGCAGCAAACTAGCATATCATCCCATTACCAAGAAAATGCCAGGCTTTCCTGTCAGTGACGAGTCATATGTATACATTCAACGACGTCTTTCAGCTCAGCTGGCCGAAGACTTACGTGATTTTGGTTCAAATGACCTGCCTTGTAGATATTTTATGGAAGCCTGAACCCCAAAGTAAAACGAAAGGAAATCACATTAAATATTGTCATTGTATAATCTTATCCAAACTACCGCTAGCATCTGATTGAATTCCAATAATAGGGGACGTGCTATTTAGACAGCACGTCCATGTTTTAATCAACTTCTCCGGTAGCCCATTCTATACGCTACCATGTGGTGTTTTTCTCGTGCGATTCTTTGAATTGATGATAATGATTGTGGTTGTATTGGCATAGATTAGGCCTACCTTTACCGTGACAGAATTAGAGAAAGCGTGTGCCCAAGCGTCTTTTTTCGGTACCTTACTAAGAATTCTCCATTTGAGTGCTTACAAGCGACGAGCCTTTGTGGCTTCATCAAAAGAATACTCAGTATTGGGCGCCGTGGTAATGAGGTTATTTGCAGTAAGTGTTGCTTCTGACAGCATGCTGATCGAACATACGAGACTATGGACAATGCGGCTCAGTAGGTATTGGGTTTTTTTTGGTTTTTTTTTCCGTTTTTTTTTTTTTGTTTTTTTTGTTTTTTGTTTTTTGTTTTGTTTTGTTTTTTGTTTTTGTTTTTGTTTTTTGGTTTTTGTTTTGTCGCTCTGCAAAGAGTTTAAGATAAGGCAACAATATGCGGTGGGTTGGATTCTTGTGTTAGAGGCAACAAGAAACCACGACGGGTGAAGCTCGGAGTGGCTTGTTATTCATCATGATGTTTGAAAACTCAAGGTTTCAACTAGCAAATGAATTTCTCAAAGGGGTTAATCAGCGGGGAAATCATCGAGCAGAGCATGCATGTTTTACAGCTTTAAACTCCCGGAGACACTTTATGGTGATATGGTGGATGCTTGCCTTTATCAATTATTTGGAAAAGACAACCCAACTGAATTTAAGAATATATGAAAGTGAAATAAAGTAAGGTTAACTATTAGTGCTAATTGTGAATGAAGTCGAACCACTTAAAATAAAGTTGCTCTGATTTATAAGGAAGATGCTAGATTCATATTCCTTGTAAATAGACCGTCGATTCAGGTACCAGCATGCCTGTGGTTACAAAGAATAAAATGGTCCAGGTCAGCTGTTGTTTCTCTGCGCTGCTTTGACGCATCGCCCCGAAAGGCGCGCCAAGGAAAACAGCTAACTCAATCAAAAATTGTGGCATTGAAAGAGTTGAGGCGACATTCTAAAAGTAAAAAACGCAACAGAATGAAAAGGTATGATCCACAAATGTCTCTGGGACTGTTGTATGGAAACTCAAAAATAAAAGAATATATATACCCATATCATGAAGCTGATATCTCAAGATTATTCAAAAGATATGTTTCCTCTTTTACTGTCCTTACCGCAACAAAGAGCCATTAAAAAGGCATGAAAACCATCATACAATTACCAATATCTTTGCGGGACAGTTGGTGAACAACAATAGCGTCACATATTGGAATTTTTTCCACTTATCCTCGCTGACACATATTGGTAATCTGTCTGGCTGGCATTGTGAACGTTGAATGTAAAGCTTCTCTTTATTGGTCCTGATAGTTCATGAGACAATATATATATATATATATATATATATATATATTCAGGGTTGTGCAAAACATGCAGTATAAAGGTTAATGGGGTTCGGTTTAGGAATACGATACCGGTGTCCGATCATCATAACCCATAATTGTGATTAGAAATGAAATGATACTTCTCACAGCAAGGATGGCCTTAATATCAAAGTAATATTTTCGAATGATCACCGCTAAAAATTGAATTCTTGAGGTCCGAGACATGGTACCACAACTGTCTTCCAACTCGATCTCATTTGGAGTGAAGGACTTGGAGTGTTATAGCACTTTTTGTGAAGAAAATTTGCCTTATTCGCACAGGAAATGAACTTTATTTGCAAAGGAATTTTGTGGCCAAAAACGGGCCCGAAGTTGACAAGTTCGCGCCTTGTTGGCTATCAAGCGGGCTCTGGGTCATGACGCCACGAAAGGGAGTCAATGTGATACCACAGGGGATAGCGATAGAGAAAGCATTTAGTAGAAGCGACGAAGAGAATAAGCTGGATCTCAGTTTTAGCTGTTCCTTCTCCAAAGAGGAGGGGGAGGGGGGTGTAGAGTCAGGAAGGGAGAACGACAGAGAAATTCAGCCTCTCTGGAATAAGCCACGGTCGTCCAGTCTTTTTTTGCCGGTGCAGGTGATGGTCAGCCTGTGCCAAGCACTGTCCATGACCTACCGTAGCTGCCACGGAAGATCACCAAAACTGAGGCTTCGGACGTTTAGACTGGTTTTGGTAAGGGATGCTTTTCAACAGTCATTGTGCGAAAATTCCCATAAAAGTGACTGATTGAAGTTTACGGCAGGACATCTTGTGCAGTTGTCAACAGCCAACACCGACAATGCACCCTCCATGCTAAGACCATGTAAATGTAAACTCAAAACCAGTTGCATTTGAAATCATAGGCCTGTGTGGAGCAGGCTTTTAGTTTTATTCTGTTTAGTGATTTATATGTAATAAGGCTTGGGATACGTGAAGGTAAAAAGTCGCATTGACAAGCATCTGTGAGTCCGGTGCATGCCTACAGGGATTAATAATGGCCACTGTAGCATGCCGCAAACTTCAAAAGAGGGGAATACACAAGCACTTGACCACAACTTGATTACATATAAGCCACACAGCGGGAGGTGCCATTGTTTTGCCTGTCTAAGCGTGCAGCGTATACTGCAGGTATTGGGAACCGCGCAAGACGGCCTGCCTCCTTCTTGGTTTACACACACACACACACACACACACACACACACTCACACACACATACACCCCCACCCCCATATATATGTATATATATGTATATATATATATATATATATATATATATATATATATATATATATATATATATATATATATATATATATATATATATTGCTAATAAGATAAAATGAATAACAAAAAAAAAAATCGGGAACAAGGGCGTAGCCCTATATGAATCCCTTTTGCATAAAAAAATAAGAGAAAGTAAAGCACTTTACGGCAAACAGAGGACGGTAGACGTCACTGAACTAAGACAATTGTACACAAGACAGCGAATTACCGATAGAATAAATGGCCTGCCTTCTTTTTATATGGTATAATCTGGCAGCACTCAGAGACCTAAACTTCAACCAGTCACTTATATGGTAATTTTTGCACATTGACTTTTGAAAAGCATCCTTTACCAGTGTAAACTTCCCTAGCACCAGCTTTGGCCAGCTTCCGTGGCACTGCAGCTGTTGCATGATCGGTGTGGGCACAGACTCGATCAGTCCCAGTTGCACCGGCAAACTTGGAAGGCAGGTTTTGTTGTAGCCCATGGCTCCTTCCAATATCGGCTCACCATGGTGGTTGAGTTCGGACTGGACAAGCGGGAACAGTTTCTTGTTTGCATCCCAATTTTAATCCAGTAAGCCATGAGCACACTGACATTCGCTGCTGCGAGTCAATGTTCACAGTCAGAGTTGGTGTAGAAGCTCCATTCCGTGACGTTACAGACCCCAGTGGTCAAACTGTGACGGAAAGTAGTGATGTTAGACGATTGCGGCCACCAAATAAGACCCAATTCCGCACGATAAAATTGTGAATAAGGTTTATATTGCGTCGTCACAAAGGCAAATTTTCTTCCCAAAGTGCTATAACAATTCATCTCCGTTAGTTTCCATAAAAAAGTACTTGGCGAGGGAGAACTTTAATACGTAAGGGGTAGCTGTACCATGAGCATTGAGCACGGTGAGGCAAAACCTGCAACCATGTAGTGCAGTACTGCTCCACCTTGGATTTGTAGTTTGATGAAACTATGGTACGCCCAATGCAGTAAACATGGTCCCATGTGTATACACACAGCCGTATATCGCAAAAGTCAGTGACAAACCACCAAAATAATTCTAATCAATTGATGCCACATAATATATTGGCTTGGTGATACATTCAAAACCAACGAAAAGCGTGTTTGGGGGTGATATGTTGTTTATTTATTTATTTATTTATTCATTTATTTTTATTAATTAATTAATCAGTTAATTAATTAATTAATTAATTAATTTGTTTATTTATTTATTTATATATTTGATATTTCACATATATTGTCGAATTGTGGTAATCCGCCCGTAGCCCTTATACTATATGACTCAGGTAGAACTTTTAAGACTTTGCAAGTGTTATGGCTTGTGGAAATCTCTATGTATTTTCATAACTGAAAAAAAAAATGCATTATATCTAATTTTATATCCATCCGGTCTAATATAGCCTGCTGATATATATGAAAATGCGCCAATAAATTGAGTCTATGAGGCATGAAGGTGGAGCAATTTAATAATGGGTGGGTCGATCCTGATCACGAGACTAGTGGTGGTAATTAGACATGCAGCATCTTTTGTCCTAAAAAAGACATTTTCAAGTAGCATGCCTTTTTTTCTTTATCAATGAAAATGTTGAATATACATCTTAAGATTTTAATCGCCAGCGTCCTCAGTGTACGAATAGTAAGTTCACAGCACTTCCTCGGGGCTGACGCACTACTACTGGGTTTTTAAACGGTCTGTGTGTCCATGGGTCTTAAGTTCACTTACTCTCTACGAGCACATATATTTCTCCTTTAGCCCACGGTTTCCTGCCCCAAAAGTACAGAATCGCGCCACACCATCAGTTTCCCGCCGCTGTTTCGTAACCACGTAATGTTGAAACGATTACAAGTTGGCATGTAAGGACGTGTAGTAATTGACTACTAAAATTGCATATATATTCTACATTTCTATATCTATCATTCAAGTCAAGTGTTACTTCATGTCAAAGAAGCGTGTGCAAGTAGCACTTACGCACCAAGGGAGGTAGAAGAAGGGGTCATATATCAATATTAAGGGAAACGGGTGGGTGGCTTTATTCAATTGAGATTACGGCATTATGCATTTTAACATCCATCATTTAATCTGCCCATGAGATAGAATCCCGCATGTACGTCCGCCTCCACAAATGCTATAAGCTAAAGATAGGTACTACTATTAATACAACAGTTTGGCATTACAAATGGTCTTTGGACGTATGTACAGTGTATATTCAACCGCCGCCAATATTATCTTTACATTCTGGAAAGGTTTGGTTATGTCCACTTTGTTATTGGTCTGTGGGCAAGGGAACACATTTCTACAAAGCTGAACATGGCAAACTAAGCTTACAAAAGCAACAAAAATATATTTATAAAAAATACTGATTAGAGACTTGAAACCTTGAATCCCGTGGCTTCTTTTTTCGTTTTTCTACTTGTGCACGCTAGTTTCATTATGGTAATTTCTTTCATTTGATTTCGTCACAGCTATGGTAATCACTATTCTTACTTAGGTGGCCGCCCTTTATATTATTGAACAGCACTTGATGAAAATATACTATAATTAGGCTTGATCTGGGTAGATTACAATAGCCAAGGCACAGAATATTTTGCGAAGGCAGCAAGTTAAAGCGTAATATTTATATATATATATATATATATATATATATATATATATATATAATATATATAATATATATAATATATATAATATATATAATATATATATAATATATATAATATACATATTTATATATATAGTTATGTCTTGGGTGATTTATGGGCAGATTTGAACCTCAGACCGTGGGCAGTTGTTTTGCGAAGGCAGCAAGTTTAAGCACAATATATATATATATATATATATATATATATATATATATATATATATATATATGCGTGATCTATGGGCAGAATTGTAATCCTCAGACCATCTTGTGGGCAGTTGTTCGGTTTATCGGCAGTTGAAAAATGTCCATAAACCATGTTTGTATTAAATTCAATGCGCTACCAAGGGGGTTTCAGAAACGTACAAATTAGCAAATGTGCCCAGATATTATGGGAAGCTATAAATGCCCAGAATTTGTGGTAAGCTATACTTGGTATATACTGCCCACGGTCCGGTTTGAGGATTATAATTGACCCGCAAGATAATGGGCATGACTCACAAACCGGCTGTAGGACCTATTCCTTTGTATATTTTTTGTACATCAATAACAACTTGTGCTCGTGGCGAATTCTATTCCTACCGGATTGTCGGCTTATGAGGTAACGTAGAAGGGATTATATTGTGATTTAGGTACTACAATTCACGGCGGTGTTCAGGAAAACCTACAATTTCAATTACAAATATGCTGTTTTTACTCTTTTGTTTCAAAATGAAAAGTAATGGGAATGCAAGAAACCTATTCCTGACTGATTTGTAGTCTACAGTGCAGTAGATGTGCTGGAACGTTCTAATTTTGCTCCTCCTATAAATGATTAAATTCTTGGTGTTTTCCAACTAAACTATTTCGGGACTCGCAAAACCACGGCCACTCGTAAATTGGTATTGGTGTTGGTGTCGGTGTGAAGCAACATGAGCTTGTACCGCGATTATGTTGGATTTAAAAAAAAAACTTTGCTGTTGCCTATTTGTTCTTTATACAAACAATTAAATAAATTTACATTAAACAATTGTGTACATGTTCATTAAATACATCATTTTAATGTCTTCACGGAACAGCCGTGTCGTGTAATGGCGTCCTGTGGCACCTACTAGCGGGCCGAGAGGGAGAAACGCACAAATCCACTTTGCCACATACCTATTCTTTAAAGAAAAAAAAAAAGTCACCCCCCAAAAAGCCAAAAAAAAAACAAAAAAACAAAAAAACAAAACAAAACACCCCTCTAAACCCCCCCCCCCCAAAAAGAACAAAACAAAAAGACCCCCCCCCCCCCCATGTCCACCAGTATTAAGGAAATGCCGCAAATTGTATATTTTTCAAGGTTTTTGTTTTGTTTGACCACGGAACGACTGGGCCTTGAACCAGTAACCCTTCGGCACCAAGGCACCCAATATATGTTTTGACGGGCTGAGTGATGTATCACTGATAATTGCGAAAGGGCTGTCGAATCAAATACGCATATCATAGATATGGGGAGCATGGGAGACATGACAGATACAAAGATTGTAGAACGGAAAGAAGTTGGGAAAAGTACAAGACCCAAAGAAATCTCACTCCAAAAACCAGACGAGAGTCCATCAATCAAAGCCTTGCGTGATGATGAAAAGGTGGATCCAAAATCACAGATTTTGAAAAACAATGAAACCACTTATATCTTTAAAAAAATATATGTTTCTGTAAGTTCCCTGGTGATTGAAGAAAATGGACATATCTCAAATAAACTGTAGAATATGGCAAAAGCACGAAAAATTATGCAATTATAGCCACATCCATTGCACACCCTAAATATGCACCTGCATGCCAAGATTATGTATACACCTCTGACGCTGTTCAAGCATCTGTATACAACCACAAAACTCGCCCAAGTGTGTGTAACATTAAGACCCAGATGAAAGATTCACCTGAATTCGGTTTTAAACGTATTTCTTTAGAATATGTCAAAGCAAATCTCAAAGGTTTAAACCCTTAAAAAGCCATGGATTACTATTGCATACATACAAAAATACTTACTAACTCACCATTGATCATCTGTAGACCAGTTGTCAGTTTTATCAATAACATGGTCGACACCTCACTTCTCTCGGACACGACAACAGGCACTGAAGTAACATTGATCTTCAAAAAGAAAAACCTATTATCAAAGGGGAAAATTATACACCGTTGAGCATCCTAACAACATTTTCAAAGGTGTGTGAATCTGTAGTGCTGAAGTCTCTAAAAGGCTTCCTGAGCGAATCTACATGTGCTTTTAGACAAAACCTTAGCTGGCAACATGTGTTTATTCATTTTATTGATGAATAAAAACAGGCCCTTGAAAGTAGCCAAAAATTTTGGGCTTTGCTTATAGACCTCTCTAAAGCATTCGATTGCTTTCCGCACCATCTATAGACCTCTTTAAAGCGTTTGATTGCTTGCCGCACCAGCTGCTTGTGGCAAAACTAAGATCAGATCAAATGATTGGGGGAAGCTAGTATTTGTATGTGCAACTACTTGTCAAACTGACTAGAAAGAGGTAAAGTTTGTGGACGTACAAATGAATTGGTTTGTGTAACCATAGGAGTTCCCCCAAGCCTCGGCCCTTGGGTATGCCATATTTTACATTTTCATAAACGATATTTTTGATAATGTTATCCACTGCTCCCTACATAATTTTGCTGATGACAATTCACTCCTTGTTGAAGGTAACACCATTATAGAAGTCCAGAGCAAACTGCTATCATATGAAAAATACATTATAGACTGCTGCTATGCAAACTGCATTGAGGCCAAAACATCAAAATGCTTGCCCATATTCGCAAATACTACAGACCAAACCGATCTGAACGTTCCCTTCTTGATGGAGAATTAGTGAGTGGACAAGACAATGTAAAACTGCCAGACAGTAGTTTTCTGTCAGTTGCCTTGCCTGTCTCAAGTCAGGAGTGAAATTTGTTTCTTCACATTAGTATTGGAAAAGAAATGTTGATGCTTTGGCAAGTCTGAAATCTCTTTGCCGTCATTGTTGGGTTTGGAATTAATGAATATGGATCATGTGTTTCTGTACTATTTGAGTTCTTTTTGAAGATAGGTGTAACATTGGCATATTTCACTACATCAGAGTGGATACATATAGGTGGGTATACAAAATTGGCATTTTTCAACAGTTTGCAACTGATTTCACTGAAATGAAAACAGCTTTGTTATTGTAATCTATGGAAATCGTTCCTCACAAACTCACAATGTCAGGACAAGAAGTTGCTATTATATCAAAACAAGTCGCTGACTTTTGAGTTACTCTCCTAGAATCAGCTCTAAGTTTAATGAGGTTATTCGAATCAAGGTCCTTGTACAGTCTACTACTACTGGCTGCCACGAACTGGTCATCATTGAAGTCACCTTATAATAATATTGTCTATATTTGCATATTAAGCTAAATTAATTGAGTATTCTACCCCCCCCCCCCCACAAGACAAACCTGTTGTCTACATTCTGCATTCTTCAGGCTACATTCTACCTTGACCTCCCTTGTTCATGTTACGGATAGATGACTCCGAAACATTGATAAGGACATAATTACTTTTGTTATTTTCATGCACCTTTGCAAGGCCTTTGACACTATGAATTATAAAATACTCTTGCAAAGACTACAAGGTTATGGTGTAAGCCAAACTGAACTACATTGGTTCTCGTTATATCTGCATGCAAGGACACAAACTGTTTCTGTCGAAGGTATTCAGCCAGACCCATTACCCGTCACTGTTGGCGTATCCTTGGGCCACTGTTGTTCCTCCTATACGTGAATAATTTGTCCGACATAACTCAGAAGTGTTCAATAAATATGTATGCAGACGATACAGAGATTGAGTATGCCACAAAGCCATGTGACTCCAAGAAAATGGAATCTGTACCAAATGAAGACAATGAAAATTTGAAAATTTATTGCATGCACAACAAGTTCAATCTTAATATTCCCAAAAGTGAACTGCTCCCCATCGGCACCCAGCAAAATCTGTCCTGTGTAAAAATAGGTGACACTGACTTCGAAAAGTTCCATTCCATTAAATACGGAGGACTACATATTGGCGCACATCTAAAATGGATCATTCACACCAGTAACCCGAGGAAAAAATGCCAGCAAAGCGGGTCTGCTGCGAAGATTGCGCCAAATTGTTCCAATGAAGACATTATCCCAATTGTTCAACCCCATTATCCTTCCCCATTTTGACTACGCTGATGTTATATACGGGACCTGCTCAGATCAAAACCTAGATCCGTTGCAAGAACTACAAAACAGGACAGCCTGTATTTTGATGGTTTCGTGACCTCGAACTCAAAGACACTGTTAAAACGTCGATGGCTATCACTAAAAAGTAGACAAATAATGCACAAATGTACTGTTCATGAATCAATAAATGGAGATATGCTAGGATATTTGCAAAACATATTCACCAAAAAACAAGAGTATCCATTCTTATGAAACAAGAGATTCTGATAAAATATACACAGTTAGACACAAAACAGGATATTATGCTAAGGGTTTTTGAAGTTTCTGGTGCCATCGAGTACAACAAATTACCAAATGACGTTGAATGTAGCTCCAATTTTAAAATTAAAAAAATTCTTTACTATTACCTGTGTTATCAGCCACAGTTTCGGGACAAGAATTGATGTCTTATAGACTTTTAAACCTTGTACTGGGAATGATATTCTAAAAGTTTAATATTGTTATTTCAGGACAAGAAATGATGTCTTATAGACTTTTAAACCTTGTACTGGGAATGATATTCTAAAATTTTAATATTGTTATTTCAGGCAGCCATTTTTTATCATAAATTACCTATATATTTTAATGTGAGTAAGCATGTGAGTGTAAAATTCGGCTTACGTAAAATAATTGGCAACTTAATATAGTTACCGAGGGCAATTATTATTATTATTATTATTATTATTATTATTATTATTATTATTATTATTATTATTATTATTATTATTATTATTATTATCATTATTATTGTTATTATTATCGTCGGTTGAAGATCTATAAAAGACTGCAATTTAACAATTGCGTCACTCCAACATGGTGTCTACCTGTCGAGATCAGGTAGTTCTAAGTCTTGCCCTCTAGTGGCGGTTAGGTCATTTGATACGAGCACGCAAACATCACTTTCATTCCCGGCTGTGCGATTACGGCGAAATGGGCATTAGAAGACTGTTAACAAAATGTCATCGGATGAGACGTTACTGTTTAATCAAGATTCAGTGAATTTAAGAGAGCTTTGCGATTTGTTACAAAAGACTTTATATCTACATATCCTGAACTCTTGGCAAAGGCAAATCTCCCTAGTCTTGAATTAAACAGAATGCGAGAAGTACCAATTGAAATGCTCAAAATACAAAATGAGAAAAGCCCCACATACATAGCTGACATTATTAAGAATAAAACCACTGGACATAATTCACGTACAAATGCAAATGTTATGGGCTCAAACGTAAAGACAAACAGATGGAGCCTCCACTATTTTCGATACTGTGGGCCAAAACTGTAGAAAGAACTCCCAAAGCATCTGAAGGAAAATATGGACTTGATGACATTCAAGAAAATAATTAAAGATTGGAATGGACATTCAAGAAAATTATTAAATATTGGAATTGACCACAACGCAAATGTTCAAGATATAACTTTGTTCTTAGTCATATTTAGAGCCCAGACATCTGCTTTTCATATTCTATCATCTATCATCAAAACCACAGGCAACTGTATATCAAAACACTGAAATTCTCTCAACTACATAACACATATTCTAATTTTAGGACTACAGTGTTTATCAAGTGCTACCACAAACTATCATTGTCAAATTCATCTGCATCTGGGAAGATAACTTTTTAAAATCAGTCAGTATCAAAAAAAGGGGCTGAAAACTGTCTCCTCCATATTTGTAATTTTGTGATCATGGGACACAGCATGTAAACCAGCTATTTTTTGCATTCTATCTATCTATCTATCTATCTATCTATCTATCTATCTATCTATCTATCTATCTATCTATCTATCTATCTATCTATCTATCTATCTATCTATCTATCTATCTATCTATCTATCTATCTATGCACCTGTCTGTTTGTCCGTCCATCCGTCTGTCTGCCTGCCTACTTGCCTGTGTGTCTGCCTGATTTCTTCTGACGATATAAGCGGCATCTCTAGGGAGTTTCAAAATGTTGATAGTCAAATATGACAAAGACCTCGGCCATAAGATCTGTCACATGGCCTGTGTTCTTAAACGGTCTTAGATATGAGGAATATGTCTAATGCACAGAGCTCTTTCTCAAGGTCAAATATAAGAGCTTTAAAGACCGGAGGTTTTTAGCAGAAGTCATTGGGATACAAAAGTCAGTTTTTGTTATTTCGTCTTGTTCCATATTACAAACTGAATAATAATAAAAGTATGTCTTATGAACACAAACAAATGGACAAATATACATTGGTTTTGATCGATTTCCAACATAGCCTATATACTCTACTGTCTCCCTAATTAATTAATTATATGTAGATATTATTCTGTTCTATAGCCGGAAATATTTGATGGGCGTCCCCCCCCCCCAAAAAAAAAAACTAAACAAAAAAAAAGAAAAAAAGAAAAAAAAAAAAAAAAAGAAAAAAAAAACACACACACAAAAAAAACCGGCGTATCCCGCCTGGATAATAGTCAGCAGAAACTTAGTTTTTCTAACGGTTTGGCAGACGGATGCTTCGGCTGTTCCGTTCTTACTTTAAACGAGGTGAATCCAAGCTTTAAATGCCCAATAGTGTACTTTACGAATTCCGAAATATCTTTTACATACATCAAAAGATTAATTGTGAACAGCACCCCTAGTCTCAATTGTGTAGGCGTAACCCAATCTGGAGCCATGGAAATCCAAGGTGGATATCTGCGTTGTCAGCAGCTTCAGTCCGTCTGAACACGAACAAGTGTCACCAGACACTACAAAGTCATCAGAGGAAGTCGGCAGAGCTCTCACATGCCAAAATGGCGAAAATAGCATGATATCGTGAAGGTGAAAAACCCGTATGCAAGAACCATCAATCTGTGAATAATTTGGCTCGAAATTTAGACGATAATCTATATATTGTTATCGAAAAGGGCAGGCATTCGAAGAGGTAATGACAGCCAGATTGTTTGGTTTTTTTTTTTTTTTTTTTTTTTTGTGTTGTTTTTTTTTTAAATAATGTGATTTTTGTATTTTTTCACGCTATTTTCTCGTGATATTTTAGAACGCATATTTAGAAAGTATTTGAGTTTTTAAGGCTACTTGATTAAAACACTTGTTTTTATGTTATACTGGATGGTTAGGCTTGTTTGTTCTTGTAGTTTGCTCTGCGTCCCTATTTGTAACTTGGGCCTGGTATTGCACCATTCAATGACCATCATTAGTATGAGCTGTCATTCCAATATGACCCTCTTTAGACTTTAATAAACTGTTACTAAAATAGATGCATTTTGCCTCAGGTCATCCATGACAAGCTTGCCATGACACCCCACCCCCACCGCCTGATCATTTGAGGAAGTGCTTGTGACCTCTAATATGTTGCTATCCCGAAATGTTCTGGTGCTCGGTTCTTGTAAAGTCAAGTGTTGTTTAATTGGAAGTGTAAAACACCCTTTGAAATATTCCCAGTGAATATATGTTAGTCAGCATTTCAATATTTTTCCATTTGCAATGTTGAAAACTCAAGCAAAATCTATTTGAGGCATCTCTAAAACACAATAAAAATAAAAATATACATGCCTTGTGTACTCATTTTGGATACCAAAGATGCCATTCCCGCCAAAAAATTCCTTTAAGGGGTTTGCCATGCTCCTTTTTACTTGAGGTTCTATCCCTGTAAGCTAATTTATATTGATAAGCATTAGCCCAATCTGTTTTGATTGTGCAATGTAACAAATCACCAGTGTAGAATAATCAGAATTGCACATAAGAACTATCTGTGCGGAGATGGTGAATTTTCCTGGAAGGATCATAATAGGCGTATTCACTTACATGTACAGCAATGAGGCTAAAGTGAAGGAGGGGAAGTCAAGCCCTTCAACCCCTGTCGCATTTAAGACACTGGATGAGGTACAATTCCTTCTGGTCTCTCTCTAGGTCTTAAAACATTAACTCCGTAAATGATCGCCATTAAGTCATTGCTATAAAGATACCAACATGACTTTTTCACTGCTAGCCCCCAGAAAAACAAAACAAAACACAAACTGCCCAAGGCTTCTTTCTGAAAAGGACATGGGTACTGAGTGAAACAAAATAAAACTGTAAAAAACTTGTCCTCCAACTTAGCATCCAGCAAACCATTTTCGAGTAATTAATGATTGTATATTAACAGCATGATGCTGTTTGCCTGACTAATTATGAATTTCGTTAAAAGAGGAAAGAGTTAAGCAACATAAATTAGCTTAATCGTAGAGTTCCGCAGTAAATGGACAGGAAATGTAGGATTAAGGTGAATTAAATAGCTCCTGTTTCAGGAAAAAGAAGATTACCCTATTCAAGACGAAAAATCGATAGAGTTTTTTATAGAGGGTAGGAAAATGGAAAACCTAGACGTCCAATGAGCATATGTCAGCATAAGGAACAACAGTCCTTGCGTGGTTTTGAACTATCACCATTTCCACATCATGTATGTGTAAATAAATTTTAGGGAGATCGCCCCCGGTTGCTGCCTGCTACAACCTGGACTATTTGAAGAGACAAAGTGATACTTTTGCATAGAAGTAAGTTGTGTTTGATATAGCTTGCATATTCCTGACATGTACACGTGATAAACCTAGAGCTTTCGTCGGCATCACCTAAAAATGAATAACTAAAGCAATTGTGTAACATAGGTCATTCCATTACAAATTGCAAGTTCATCAAAGACATTAACTTAAGAATATATTGATAACATAAAAAACTGTGCTTGTCATACAAATAATACAGTTTTCGAATTTATTGACTCCCATCACAAACAGGGAATCTAAATAATATACAAAATACATTATTGAAAACATCAATTGGAAGAAGAACAAAATTTCGTGAATGTCCCAGTGTATAGAGACATATGTAGTGGGTTCTTTGCATATTGTTCAAATGGTCTGAAAAGATAATTGAATTTGCTGAATGTAAAGGCTGGTTATTAAATGTCAAAAGAGTACTAAGATATAAACCAAGAACAACCCAAAATGAGTATTTTCTCTGCTGACAGCATTAAACAACCGAATATTGCCATTGCTTTAAAAGATCTCCAACAAAGATTTGTAGTACCTAGTATTCATAAGGTTGGTAATAACTTTTGGCTTATTTGCAAAAAAATATTACATGAATGTTTTAAAAAAGAACTTTGCATAAATAGCTCTTCAGGCATACAAGGGTACGGTGTTTATACAGTACATAAACACAATGCTAATGAAGTGATTGATTTGCATAAAGATATTCTTAGAAATGATTTTAATACACAAATATCTTATAAAGATGCATCAATATCATTTAGATTCCTAAATTACATAAAAACCTTACAAGTCCAGGTTCACTGCAGGCACATCGAATTGTACAACTCAAGGGTTATCAAGTGAGCTAACCTTATGTTCAGCGGCCATCAGAGATCATTTTGGTAAATATTGTAGTATTATGTACAAACATAATGGAATTAATTGTTTTTGTCTATTAATAGTTCATTCCATTTGCCTCTTAAATTCTACATAAAATGTAAAAGTATCTATTCGTTTGCTTTTTCTACTTTATTTAGAAATTTGTCCATAAAAAAACAAAAAAGAAGCACTTTAATAGTACATTTATTATTACAATGTTTATTAATAAAAGTAAAAAAATATTTTGTATATAAATACATTTAAACAAATTGTCTTTTTCGGTCCGAGAAATGCTACAAAGCGATGTTAAATACGCATACCGTAGAAAATTATTCAGCGCAATTTATTTTCTTCTAGATAATAGCTTTATGCAATATGGACCATTTACATTTCAACAAATCAGAGGTATCCCCATGGCCAGGAATTGCTCACACCTACCAGATGATTTATATCTCTCTGGACTTCAGTATGAATTTATGCAGAAATTAATGAAGGAAAATATTCTTTTAGCTTAACAATAATCGTATAATGGTAGATATATTCTCGATATTGCTTGCATAAATGTAAAAAAAAAAAACTTTATTAAAATTGCTCATCAAATTTGTTCGTCTGATATCTCTTTGTAGTATATTAATACTGAAGATAAAAAAGGCATAATATTGTTGCCACAGGTGAACATGTTCCTAACATTAGATTTGTTGTTAAAATATATGACCAAATTCTAATTTTGAGGTAGTCAATAATCCGGTCTTTGAAAGTAATCCGAACGTGTTGGCTTTGGTATCATTTTGTCACAGTTTTTATGTTTTGGTCGCATTTGTTCTAATTTCGCTTATTTGCTTTCAGAGTAATACATATCTAAAGTAAACTTACATCAAGGGGATGTAATGAATCACGTCTGATAAAGTATTTCAATAAACTTTGTTACAAATATCCTGATATTGTTATGAGGTTTGGAATCTTGAATTTTACGGATTTCAGATTAACTTGACTTGCTTCACCCAAAATCCCAATATGCATTAAATGTTTCATAAATTACTACCTTGATTGTTTTACTATTTTCCTTATTGTGCATTAACATGCCTAGTCTCCTGTGTGTGGAGAAGAAAGTACCACTGGGCTGAGAGAATGCTTCGAGCTGGGTCGCAGCCGCAGAGGGTATCAGACATGTGAATTCACTTCCAATCCCAAATTCTTTATTACTGTTTGCATTCACATAATTAGGTGTAAAGCCACTTGAACTGCTCTCTTGTTAGACGCACAGGCTAAAACTAATGTGTGATAACACACAAATGCATAGTTAGTCCAAGATATCACAATTGAAGCGCCCTTTACGTATAGGTTAGACGCCGCGTTGAGTTTTCCAATTGAATTAGAAGACGAGCGCGCAGCGCGAGTCTTCTAATTCAATTGGAAAACTCTACGAGGCGTCTGACATACTTATACTCCAAAAGATGGGTATTATAAAAGTATTTCCTACTTGAAACAAAGTTAAAAGACTTGATTTCGAAGAGAAAAGCGACAAGTAAGAGTACATAATGTAACGACCTTTGACACTTGACCTGTCACGCTCCCTGACCCTATTCAATGCTGGTCAACAATAGACACGCTGGAATAAATATTATGTTAAATCAGTGAAGCATCGTCTCAGCTGTTTAGCGTAATGGACAGCACGCTCAGCCGTAGATCACAGAATTCCTGGTTCGAACCCTGCCAGGGACAAAGTATTTTTTTCATTAAAAAGTGTAGACAAAAATTGTCGAAGTTCCATTGCAAAGTCCCGTCATGAGGTCACTTGCACTTCAGCGGATCTAATTCAATTAGACTCCTGGGAGGAAAGGAGCTCTATGAAAATTAGACTCCGCTGAAAACAATAGAAATTGGGCGCTGAGGAGTATAAGTATAGGTTAGACGCCGCGTAGAGTTTTCCAATTGAATTAGAAGACGAGCGCGCAGCGCGAGTCTTCTAATTCAATTGGAAAACTCTACGAGGCGTCTGACATACTTATACTCCAAAAGATGGGTATTATAAAAGTATTTCCTACTTGAAACAAAGTTAAAAGACTTGATTTCGAAGAGAAAAGCGACAAGTAAGAGTACATAATGTAACGACCTTTGACACTTGACCTGTCACGCTCCCTGACCCTATTCAATGCTGGTCAACAATAGACACGCTGGAATAAATATTATGTAAAATCCGTAAAGCATCGTCTCAGCTGTTTAGCGTAATGGACAGCACGCTCAGCCGTAGATCACAGAATTCGTGGTTCGAACCCTGCCAGGGACAATATATTTTTTTCATTAAAAAGTGTAGACAAAAATTGTCGAAGTTCCATTGCAAAGTCCCGTCATGAGGTCACTTGCACTTCAGCGGATCTAATTCAATTAGACTCCTAGGAAGAGAGGAGCTCTATGAAAATTAGACTCCGCTGAAAACAATAGAAATTGGGCGCTGAGGAGTATAAACTACGTTATTGATGTTTGGATACATTCACCGAGGACAGAGGAAGGGTTTTGTTTGTTTTACCAGGCTATGCTCGTGGTAGTTATGCAACAACAAAGTGAAATATTGGGACACGTGACAGACATGGCTGAATAAAGACGTACATGCGGAGGCTCCTAAGAATGTACATATTATTCGCACTTTTTCTGCGGGTCTGAACTTGTAGTTTGTTGAACCAAGTTTTCCCAAGAACGGATGCACCTTGGACCCAGAAAGGACTTAATATGGGCAGTATATAGATATAATTTTGAGGACGGAAGTTTGAACAAGGGTGAGTGACCATTCGTGGTGACCATTTCTTACGGGTTAAACCACATAAAGTACAGGACTGGTGATAATCGCAACCAACATTCACTTTCATAGGCATAAGTTGTGTATGCATGGCTGAAAAATATTTTCGTTTGTCCTCAAATTGAGAAGTATATTAGTTGTTATAGCGTCAAGGTTTATCTGCCAATTTTCATTATACGGACTGCCGTACCCAAAAGTGCACCCTGTCACCCTTGTCGCCATCATCCCCCACCCTGGTGGCGCTATAGAATGCCGCTAAAACTAGCACAGAAATCTCGATGTATTCAGTAGCTGGGCCACTGAAAACATCGAAATTTTTTTCAGCTCTACATAATTGCATTTTTGTAACAGAACGATTCAAATCAGGTGTTGGTTGATCGTTGACTGTCTGCACAGTTATTTATATTATTTCAGAGTCACTATACCGTACAAGAAACTTACTAAATTCAGCGACATATTTAATATGTATGTATGTGTGTATGTATGCACACACACACACACACACACACACACACACACACACACACACACACACACACACACACATATATATATATATATATATATATATATACATATATATATATATATACCATAAGTAATACTATTGACATAGTGAACACTCTCTGCCCCCTATCTGTCTCGTCGGTGGTCCTGTCCTCTTCTATTTGTTCTTGTTCGTCTCGTGCTGCCCTGTGTCCTTTGTCGTCTTCTGCGAGAGGGATTTGTATAGGGCTTTGCCCTCTTTCCTAATTGCGCGTATTTATTGAATTGATACAATCTCTGTAACTTTTGTAAATAAAATATGTTTAAACAAACAAAAAATGTTTTAATTTAAGTACAGCAGCCAATTGAATCTAATAATGTGGCTTGATTGTTCTTTTCTCAGTGGATGCGCAGGGTCAGGTCCATTTGTGGCACTTTGGTGTGAGTTCGCGTTTCAATGCCGTCATTCTGTGCCAGTAGCCTTGTGTTGTCTGTTCTATGTGGTTTAATAATGGTATACTTTTACTTCTTTAATGAAGACCTATTCTTTTCAGAAAAGGGACATGACTATTTATGGAATCCTTTTCTCCGAGGAAGTTTAATTTTCAATTTTGCAATTGTATGCGTATATTTGTCCATACACTGGTTCATATGAATTCTTCAAGTCTTGCCACTGTAAGCATGAACACATTACACAACATGGATTTATGTGTTTGCTGATATTTCACTTTCATACATTCTTTACATTTAAACAGTTTGGTTTACCATATACAAGGTAAAGGTAAGCAGTCGCTATCATGTTGAACACCATGTCCGGGAATTTAAGGACTCAACTGACTTTATTTGACAGCTGTAAAACACGGTCAGAACAAATCAAACATAATGTCATTAGAATTCATTATAAATACATCGACAACACTAGTTACAGCACACAAAATAACATTCAAACATATATAATGTCAGAATAACTCCAATTAAAGAATACATTATTCCGCTGTCACTGGACCTACCTGGCGAACATACATGTACGATCACAAAATCAGGAGCTGCCTAGAGAACACAAGATCACAACATTAGCACTGGTAAGGCTACGAAATATGCTTGATTTTTTTCCGCTGATAACCCGTTTATAAACTCATTTGGCGGTTGAAACCTGAAATATTCTAAATTTTGAAACGAATGCGATGATATGTTAATTGATTTATAAGTTTACACATTGACAGTGACTGCATCGGCTGTGGAGCGTATACATAATAAATTGTTATATTTTTGGGTTGAGAGCTACATAGAAGATGTAGCACTGATGCTAAATGGTACAGTTTTTTTTTTCTGATGTGTCCATTTAAAGTTTGGCCCTTAACTGGTCAACACGTCTTATGCTAAATTAGAAAAAGGACTTGTATCAATCGATTCTTGATTTTCGAATGAACTGGACCCCAAGAGGCCGCGAAGATTCAAAATCATTAAAACTTCCTCCTCAAATTAATGCAAAAAACCACAAATCTGAAACGACGTTACTACTACGGCATCTCATTAAAGAAAATAAGCCGACTTAAATTGCTATTGAATGTGTGACAAACCCGATAAACTGACAAAAAATCCAGGACAACTTAATGAAATTCCCTACATTTCTGGTGTGTTCACCCCCACTGGTGCAACGTACTGAGGCGATTATCACAGCTGAGACTATAGCCTATTACATTAAACTTCCTTGTCCATATTATGTTGACAAAGCGGTCCGACAACACTTTCAAGTGAGACGAGGAGTTTTTCCTGAGGAAACATGTTGTTGGGCAGGACTTATTATCCTTTTGTAAAATAATTAACAAACAAATTTGATCCAAATAATTATTCTTTTCTAGGGAGATATTCGAGCAGACAGATGAAGCAGACGACAATGACAATTACCAATCATTGTAAACTAGTTTCCGCGACAAAAGTGTCCACTTTACTTGTTTTGTGGCTAAAATGGACTGCATTAGGCAGCGGGCTACTCATTACTACCGGTCTCAATTATTACATTGCCTGAAAAGTAGAATCTGGTTGTTTCTAAGTTTTGTGCCCAGGGGAGGAAGAGACTGCCGATTTGCGAAAATATAATCCGTATTTCTTTATTGCAAGCAATTGGGAGGAAATTAATGCCCTTAAAAAGTCAGACGTACACAAGATATGATACTCCATACACGTTTCGGAACATTCAGGATTAACTTAAAAGTCAAATCAAGTTTTCGAAGCGTTCAGAGCACAATTTGCGTGGTATCTCCCATTGAATACGACCGGTATAGAGTTTGTAAGTACTATCTTAATCCTCCTATTGGGTACGTATACGAGACGACCGCTGCATATGGATAACAACCTGGTATTATGTGCGAAATAGAGGCTCAAGCTCTGTATAATGGCACAAGGATTGCCAAGAAAGAAGAAACTGGCGGATTAATTTCTGCATAGCAAAAAAAGAAAACAAAAAAAAAAAAAAGAAAAGAAAAAAAAAATCCGTCGCATTTTGTCACGCGACAAGCGCCAGTCTTCATTTGCATCCGGTCGAATTAGAAAATGAAAGACAAATCTCTTATTTCTAAATATAAAGTCAAAGTCAAATATATGCATAACTCATCACTGCTTTCGGGAAACAGACGAGGGAATTTTCTTTAACTGTCTGTAGTACGTTACGTGTAGTTTGACGAATGCGCCTATGGAAATAGTTTCGAGAAATAGACAAGATTGCATTCCACGTACATTTACTTTGTTCAGTCCAAGAATACACAAATATTCATCAAATGTGAGGGTCCAGCTAAGACTCTTCTAGCAGAAGAATATGAGTCAGCTAACCATACATTCGGGTCAATCGAACAAAACGGAGGATAATTGATGACCATAACTCTGTAGATTTTTCCCTAAAGAGATGTGATCGATACAGCAATGCTCATTAATTCCACGTGAGTACATACTTGGGACTGACATTTCTCATGGGATAGGGTTTTCTTGAACTTGTCAATGTTACGAAAATTATCAGATAAGTTTCGCCATGTTTGCGAAGACGTACAGAGCGCAAAGCGGAAATGCGTGCTGACACATGCAATCATCAGTTTTCGAGTTTTTTCTGCATCTTGCTCACTTTTAAACGGGGTGTTTCCGCGTTAAACGATTTTTGAACGTTTAAGATGCATGTAAGCTTAATATTTAGGTATTCAATGTATATTTAAGCACAGGACTGATTATTTCGCAGATACTTATGAAAGACTGGAAGATATGTGGTGTCACACCTTTATTCAGCATCATTATAATTGGTCAATTTAGGATCACTCACGGTGGTGAATAATCGATTTCACAATGGCATTTATCAAAAGATATATATATATATATATATATATATATATATATATATATATATATATATATATATATATATATATATATATATATATATTATATATTATATATATATGTATGTGTGTGTGTGAGCGGTGTGTGTGTGTGTTTACTGTGTCTCAGCAAGTCATGTTCGTGTCGGGAAAAGCTGTGAGTATGAGCATGTGTGGAAGGCGTTGCACTTTTTTCCAATGAAGATAATAGTCTACATAGTATCATAAAACACGTGACACTGCATGTCCCTTGGTGACAAGCTGTACTATCTATTTAACGAACACACAAAATAAATTATTGCATAGAGGACAGACAGCTCTAACGTTATTTTGTAGTGCTTGGACTAAAAGGGGACAACATGTTCAGCCAAGGGAACTTTCCAATCGAAGGTGCCTTTCACACAACCTGCCAACTTACGATTTTATTGCCTCTCCAAGTGTATCTTTCAGTTGTTCTTTTGTAATCTACGTCTTACTGACTGTTGCTTTGGATTGATTAGCATGGGAAAATCCGCAAATCATGAATGTTTAATGTGATATATTACCGTGCCAAACATGAATAGTTTGTGTATTTTCAAATCTACAAAAAAGCAGCAGTTTGTGCCTAATACAGAAAAATTCTGATGTTAGACATAATTTCCAACTATGTAACATAAAATTTTCAGGAATATGTTCTGTGTGATAGCAGATACAACGGGACGACGTTTCCCAAACAGGGTTGGTTTCTCTGCGTTATACCTTAATGGCTCAGAAATTTCAACTTCATCACCGTGTTTCCCAAAGTGTGTCTGTTTTGATGTGTAATCAGATTTGTCCTTCGTTTCGTTGATACGTCTCTTATGAGCTTAGAAGTAGTCAAACACGAAAGAAGCCTTCAATAAAGGTAATGCATTGGCGCACAGAGCACAGCACGGTCGTTCCCCGGCAAAATAGGATCCTTGCTCGGTGTAAACGTGCCGAGGTGAGAACCGTGGCGACGAATTCTTTCTACAAATTGCGGAATTCAGTTAAGGCCATTCAGATCATTTCAATTTGTTAGGCAAGTAGAGGCTTGCGTAGAAATTGAAGAAATGAGAATAGACAGAGGTCTCAAATGTCATAGAGGAAATTATATTTTGTTCCAAAGCCAATTTGTAAACATGAATCAATATCAAAGTGCTGTTAGGCCTGAATGTGCTCTTGCTGCACGGTTGGGAAGAAAAGGGAGTGGTGATTATTTCTTATTTGTGGCCAATTGTCCTGTCAAGCAGGTATCATTACTCATGCGTTGAATGTCTAGTTTAGTCTACAGCCTTGGCATTGGCACTTCACAGGACACTATTCACCATGTACCTGGGCACGAGCATGTTTTTAATGTCAGCAAAGATAAAGATGACATTTTCTATCTTTGTGTCTTCTCACATACAAAGATAGATCTTCAATAAACGGGATTAGCTTATTGAGTTTAATAATCACATCATCTTTTTCGTCAAATTGTTCCGCACGCCAAAGCTATTAAGACAAGAGGACATTATTTTCTTCTTAATGGTTCTGTTTCTGATTTTTCCCCGTTCCTTCGTTTGAAAAGAACGTTTACGGCATTTATCATACGGCACGCAATTACTTAATAACTGGATCCTTCCTTTAAATACATAAATAACTTGTTACTAGCAATTTGTTAGTTACTGTAAGTGAATTATAGACCAAATTTGATTGAAATACTGCAGTAAAAACAAATTGATATGATACATCGAATTGTGTATCACTAAACATAATTTAAAAAGTGAGTAAATGGTAGTTAAAAACCCCGTTGCGATGAGTCATTTAATTTTTCTTCATTACGTCCGTGTAGCAACACAAGCGTTCTGTTTTTCAAAGAATTCTTTCCTTTTTTTCTTTCTCTACACCTGAGTCTTGTCTGGAGTCTCTATCGACAATTGTGACACCTGGAAGTTCCAAGTTTGGCTGCGTTTTGACTATGTAGGTGAAATTGTGCACCCAACATAAACTCTCATATCGTCAAAATACCAAAGAAAAACACTGAATTCCGACAAGTACCTATGTATTTGTGACATTGACCTTCTCTAAGTTTATGTTAATTAGGGACAGGACATGTCACACCCGATGGATATATATTCCAAGGCATAGTATTTAAAGGTATGCTCATTAGAGGAATTGGAAATTTTGATGTTTAAATAAATGAAAATGTTATCGGAAGATATGCTTTTCCCTTCAGCCACCAATACGTTGGTGATATAAGCGCAGCCAAATGAATATGTGACCCAAGCTGTTGTCTTTAAATTTATACAGATTTGGGACAGTTAAGACTTTAAATGTTAAAAGTATTCCAAATAGATATACTATTTCCACTTTCACTTGAACGTTTGTGATGTACACGCATCCAATAAACAATACGTTAAGGTTTTAACATTTAAAACGTGTAGCAACAGATTAAGATAGAGACTAGTACTGAATTAACCCAGCATTCAGCAGAGGTCACCGCCACAGGCCAGTGATTTGGGTGTTCATATGTATTTATGCTACCCCCCGAAACCTTGAAGGGTGTAGAGTTCATATGTCCTTACGACAAAGGAAATGCTCCCTGTTTAGCTGGTGCTGGTATCCATGTCTCGAGTGTGGCACAGTCTCGTATTTTGGAAATATTTTCTTATCATCAGGCAATATTTTCTACTCCTGTGACCCTCTCATGACTGAGACTTGTCGAAAGAGACTGTGGCATGAGCTGATAATTATATGCATCGTCAAACACGTGTAGTTTTCAAGGTAAATTTACAGCTTATGTTTTCTTATAGCAAAACCCATCTTTCATAAACATAGGTCGCACAATTCGTATGTTCAGACAGGGTGCTTGCTGTAAATTTTTTTTAATAACCACAAGATAAATTTATGCGGCCAGCCCATCTTTACGAGCACTAATCGGCAACCTGAAATCACGAACTGCATAACACGGAAGGTTGCTGTGCCATGGCATTCCTTTGTTCAGTGTGTTTCATTTTAATTTCTCCATAGACGTTTTTGAAAACAAAGCGCGCTTACAAAAAGAAAACAAATGGGCTGCAGGTATGGCACTTCGACTTATGGTGATTTAAAAAGCCAACAGTGTAAAATCTGTGATACACAGTAGCTTCAAAATTAATAGGTAAAGAGGATGAATGTTTAAATGTTATGGCCAATGCATCATGCCCATATTTGGCTGGTACCACTTTAAAACAGTGGTCCATCCTTGGAGATAAACAGTCAAGTCTGCTGTGGGGCAATTTTTCTTGTCTAGTTCCTTTCGGATTTCCTTTGTCTTGTTTTTGTAGGAACTCCTGCTCCTCATTCTCATTATTATTTTTTTTCATTTATCACCCAGGGAACATGAAATAACACTGTGAGTTTCAGGAAAAGATATAAACCAGTTGCATATATATATCGCTGGTAGCTCTCTGAAACATTTTAGAAATAAGTTTTCTTCAGGCAAAAAATTCAGAGAGAATGATTGAGGCTGCTGGTTAGTACCTGAAATTTACATTTTTATACAAGAATGAGGTCAGTCTTGTATCTTGTAAAACAAATGTCTCTTTTATATTCCAAAATTCCGGTTCATGTCAAAATCATTGCTCTGTTAGCGACTGTTTTCTTATGTTTTTCAAAGCTATTGCTTCTTCCTAGCCTTGTAGAAGTCCTTCAGATTGTTTTATCCCGAAATTGTTAATTTTGGATATGGTCTTAAAATATGGATTCTCCAAAGGCGCAGACTTTGTAGCACCAGCAGAACGTTGGCGTGCAGGGAAAGCTTTGATTCCAGTTGTAAAGTACATGCAGCGCCATCTGATGAGGATGAAATTATTGCCTTCCAAAATAGCTCAAAGGCTGGGCCATCCTCACATTGTGGCTTCGTTTATGACAGCTTTTACAGGCAGTGGACCTGATTTACGCTTGTACCGCAGGATTCTCCTCCTTTCGGCTTTCAATGATTGCGACGCTATCCGGCGGCTATCAATGACAATTCCAGACTGGAACCAAACCTGTAGCTTGCGACAGCCAGTCTACCTGAACTACGAACCGTACGCTTGCGCTACATTTGTATCACACGACCTCTTTTGATTAATATTCAGCACAAATCTTGTAGACAAAACTATCTGAGGAAAGGACTTCGCCAAGGGGATTCTTTTCTACAAATGACAAAAAATGCATGTCCAGCTTATAATGATAAGCGTTATATTCTCTACTCACAACATGGCGATCTAAATATATTCTTAAGAGGAAACAGGATGATCTACGTGCGAAGTGAGAATATGTTAGTCGAAAATGTAAGAATGTGTGAGGCAAGAGGTAAGAACCCATATTTCCTACAGTATCTTTTTTACAAAATGCCCCGCTATGTTTCTCTGTTCCCTATAAGTAATTCAAAATTTCCTCACAAGGAGCGGTATACCATACGGGGCAAGGCACACTGCCTGTGAAAGCAATAGCAAAATATTGGAGGGGAGGGGCAAACAATTGCGCATTCTGTCCAAATATTTTAAGTCCATAGCATGACCACTATTCACAGACCCCGACATCATATACAATTCTTCAAACTCAAATTTCTGAGCAAAAAAGAAAAAAATACAACTGCTTATAGTTTGCATGTTTGCATCATGCACAGAATCTAGCAGCCAGAAAAAATAAATCCAAATAACACAGACAAATTCAATTCATTGGTGACCTGTGGCAGGCAATGGCGGAAATTCACTGACAAAAATACTACTTGTCACTTTGTTTGCAACAGCGACATCTTGTGGCACCACAGGCACATATTCCTTTGTAGTGCTCGCGTCCTGTTCAAATATCGCCAATACTCAAATGGGATATGATGGAAGAGGGCACTGCGTCTAGGTAAAGCGTAACTTCATCGAAAGTGGCCCTTTGAGAGCAGTAAATATCATCAAGTGCTTCCGATAAATATGGGCCATGCTGACGAACGCTGCTTGACATTTGCCGATGCGAACATCAGTCTCAAGACAGCCATTTTGAGCCATAAGTCTACCAAAAGAAGGCTTATGTTTGTGTCGTTATAACGATATTCTGCTCATGGTCGTCTCGTTAATATATTTTCTAACCCTCCACATGAACTCACCAGGACCACGCGGGCTTCGTTTGAAGACTTATGCATCAGAATGCATTCACAATAACCCAATGAGAGTCTAAACATTACACACCATAAAATACGATTATCTACGACTGAAAGCGTATTAGTGGCCTGATATTATTCTTGGTTTAAACATATTTTATTGAAAAAAAAAACATTTGGGAATCAGGGCATTGCTCTATATTAATCCCTCTTGCACAAAGAGGAGTAGTAGTTGGACATTGCACGACAAGGAAGACGATACACTTGCTGGACACACTTGTAAAAGATGCACCAATGCGTGACAAGAAGGATAGAATGACACTACCACACAGCTTGAAGAAGTGGACCAGGACAAGATACCACAGACAGCGAAAGGGTTGGGGGGTAAATCTTCACACTATATCTTGATTTAGATATTACATATAATAACGGCTTTATGTTTAAACATACAGATATACTGTTATACCAACTTTTATGTCACTGCACCGAGACTACCTGTGCCATTTATGTGCTGTTGGATGGCCTTATAAATGATTTCATTTACGGTAAAGGAGCAATTCAATGAGCCATAAACATGATAAAGTAATGTCTGGATTGTGAATAGCGCTGATCTGATAAATGTGCTTTGTTATATGTCTCTATGTAATCTGCATTTGTCACACTGGCAAAGAGAACGAAAAGAATCTTCGTTTACATTGCCATAGGCACACCAATGGGAGTCCCCCAGCCCTTTCATATAAAGTCTCCATGTAGGTTGCTGCATTTCATTCTTAGCGGAACATAAATAGCGGATAGTCGACGATCACCAATGCAGAAAAGCTTGTTTGTTTTACCAACATTACTGATTAAGACGCTTTTTGAAATCATGACTAGACTCAGCATTACGCACAGACAAAGGCAATTCCTTCTATAATCTAATCACGAAAGGAAAGAATGGGCTGTCGAATAACTGTGTTCGCGTACTTTTGTTTGACAAATTTTGGTGTGATCTGACGTTATACCTGTTGCGTTCAGACACAGTGGTTGGAACTAGATTCCTCATATATTGAGGTAGAAGACCATGCATTAGATTATAGAATGGGATCAATTTACATTTCTTTTTTCTCCTGAAAACTTTTCAAAACCTGTTTCCTCATAAATGAAATTGTGGTTAGTGTCCCTTGTTGCCCCTTGTATTACTCTCGTAGCAGAAAGCTGGATATTTTGAAGCAGTTGAAACTCCTGTAAAGTACAGCCGTCCCACACAACTGAACCATACTCAAGTGACGGACGGACAAATCTGTAATAAATAATTTCTAATGACATCCTACTTAAGCGATAAGGTAAATATTTCATTATATTAACATTTTTTCGCTCCTTTTGCTACCAAACTGTTAATGTGACCAGGCCACGTCAAGTCTGATCTTATAATCAAACCTAAGTGCTTATGCTCGTTTCCGTTCTGTAAAGCTTCGTTCATAAACACTAAATGAGGATAATTAAGAGGTATTCGCGTTTCAGATATGATCATACTTCTTGTTTTTGACGGGTTAAGCGAGACCAGCCATCTATGCGACCAACTCTGTATCTCCTTCAAATCCAGATTCAGAAAATTGGTCGCGCAAGTAGCGTCTTCATTTTCAATAAAAACGGTTGTATCGCCTGCAAACAATCTAACAGAGGAGTTTACCACACTTACGATGTCTTTTTATCTGTTAAGAATTACAGGGGACCCAATACAGATCCCTGGGGGGGGGGGGATCTTGCTCTAATATTATCCCGAGTAGACGCAGATCCCTGCAAAACGACTCGTAGCCTTCGACCTTCTAAAAAATCTTCTTACCGCCTAAGAAGAGAACCATCAATTCCCTCCTGTGTAAGTTCGTTGAGGAGACCAAGATGGAAAACTCAATCAAACGCTTTGCTGGTATTGCAAAAACAATCCTTACATCTTTTTATAGATCAATAGCTTCGCAGAAAGTCTGATATAAATAGACAAGCTGGTTGATAGTACTGTGGGGCAGGGGTGAATCCAGATTAACAATCAGATAAAACAACATCATCTCTAAAATAATTAAAAATGTGTTTAAATAATACTCCTTCAAACACCTTACTGACGCAACTCAATGGCGAAATGGGTCTTTAATTGCTACAAAGACTAGGGTATCCTCTTTTGAAGACTGGAACCACTCTTGCTGTCTTCTAAGTGAGTGATTTCGCAATAACAGGTGCACCTTCCCTAAGATGTCCATTCCGGCCAGGCCACTCGCTAGTGATTTCGCAATAACAGGTGCACCTTCCCTAAGATGTCCATTCCGGCCAGGCCACTCGCTTTAGAAACATCAACATTTTCTGAAATGGCTCTAACCTCTCCTTCGATGATAGTTAAATTTAGATATTACCAAAGTCGCTCTAAATATCACCTGGTGGAGAAAAATTCGATCCATCCACAGCGCATTGAGGCTGGAAAACATTATTCAAAGTTTGGGTCTTGGCTTCATTGTCTTGGGTTGTTTGATCATGATGATATGATGCAGGCGTGTCATGGGCTTAGTTTTTGTTAAGAAAACTTTTAACTATATGCCACAAGCTTTTTTTCCTTTCATGCACTTTATTGACCGAGTCTTCAAGTTTTTGTACTATATATATATTTTTTTTTGCAGCCTGCCTTCGATATACATATTGCGTAACTCCCTGAAGTAAGGCCACTGAGAACGAGATATTTTTGCTCTTTTATGAAAATGTTTGACATTCCGTTTTGACCACCGAAGTTAATAGTGCATCATGGAGAATCATTTAACCTGATAACTACTTCTTTATTTGGTATAGATTCGTTTGCAGCGGCCAGGAAGAAATCAGTCCACTTTTTGCATACTTCATCGATGTCAGTAGTATCAAAACAATTGTCCAAGTCAATCGCACATAGCTTGATTATAAAAATATCGTAATTAGCCTTTTTGTATATTATTCTTGGGTATCTTTAAAACGGCATGCCATGTGGTTAAATTGTTTGTTAAAATGATGCACAAAATAAAAAAAAAAAATCAGGAAGCATGAAACTGTGAGAGCAGACACGTTTTTCGATACTAAACAAAGCCCAAACATCAGACCTGTCAACTGGTCATAATTGCTTAAATGTCCTCCTTTTAAGTCTTGCCATATACCACATCAACAAATGCGGCATTAGTATAATTCTTGCCATCCATTCAGACAAAGATTCTGTCATATGATTGATTGGAGTATTTAGGCTTAGGTTATCTAATAAAAGGGCAGGTTGGGGTGACCTTGTTCTTGCTGAAGAAAGTACACCTTAATAATCCATTTAGATAATATGCGCAAAAAGTGCTTGATGTTTGCATAAACATACACAAACTTAATGAATACACATGGAACAGAATATGCAAAATCACTACACAGAGGATTTCATGTCAGAAGATCTTTGCTGCCGGTATGTCTCAGCTACGAACACTAAATCTGAAATAAATGTCATCGTAATCAATATAGAAGAACATAAACTTGTGCGTATAATTTAATCATAACATGTGCAGCTCATGGCGCCCTCTGGTTGGTCCAGCACCGCAGTGCGCTTGTGAGTATGATTATGTCGGCAGCACTGGCCCCGATTTTTTTTTTTTATTAATCCGTAAAAGCACATGTGTTAACGATGATGGTGATGTGTAAAATCTGATGGCTGATGTCAATTGTTTTGTGTAGAAAACGATTAAGCAAAAAAAAAAAAAAAAAAATGTTGCCCATTAGCATGATAACCTCTTGGCTGGTAAGGCTTTCTTGGAATTTTCATCGCAACTATTTTGGTGAATGGACAATATTTAATAACATGGAATGAGCAGACGACCTTTCAAATTATCGGTCACTCTGAACCGGTTTGACCAAGAAAGCGCTAAAAGTTGCTGTTGGTAACCAGTTGTGTAGGACTCAGCTTAATCGTTTCGGTGGATGTTAGGTAACTGACTGAACAGCACTGAAAAATAATCTACTCATACCAAGTCTTAAACTGCTTCTTTTAGAGTATGAACCCTGCCATATGACTGAAAGAGACATACAAATGAACATAATTTTTCGCGCAGTAAGTGGGTAGCTGAACTGGTAAATGGGCAATGCGCGAAAAATATGACCACAACAAATGCGCGTATTTTTAATCACGCTTAAGATTAATTTATTGAGGTAAATCACTCAAACCACTTGTTTCACTTTCAGTTTCTATTCTCTTGTTTATGCTAAATGTATTTGTAAAAATGGCGGGTAATTAGATTTAAGACTTTCGAGGCGCTTGTTCACCAAACAAGATTCTCACCTTTTTAGAATTCACGAAATGAGATGATCGACGCGTTTTCGTACACGACAGGTTAACTCACCATATTCTGCTTAGCGTAGGTGGACAGCTGGTAGAAATTCTCTGTCTCTCTCTCTTTCTCTCTCTGTCTCTCTCTCTCTGTCTCTCTCTCTCTCATACACACACATAAACACACACACACACAATGATTTCTAGACACACACACACACACACACAATGATTTCTAGACACACACACACACACACACACACACACACACACACACACACACATCATATGTACAGTCATGAGAGTGTATTCCATGATGTATTTTATCACAGATGGCGGTTTTGTCGTATAGCGGGTTTGTATAGTCGGTTTCAAAACCTTGGACTAGATCTAATTTCATCATAACAAAAAATGCAGCCAAGAGCTAGGATACAGGCACATCATTACTTGATGTGTTTCAATTAATGCAATTTATTCAGTCTTGGGGCCCTTTCCGTGTATCTTTTGCTTAATGTGCTTCATCGTTACAATTTGCCGGAGTAAAAAAGATTTTCTTAATGACACAACCGTGTAGATGTTTACAGAGTCATTTCGAGCATTTTGTATTGAGGAAAGAGTCACCAGGAAAAGCTATTGTTACACCCCCCCCCAAACATTGATGTGAAAATGCTGTTGATCTGCGGATTCATCGGGATTTTATCCGCTGACAGCATCAGAACCCGTGTAGAAATTTTAAAAGTCAAGTTAATTTTCACTTGTTCAAAGCATTAAATAGAAAAAAAAATTCTCCTAGACACTTTCATGCTATGGCGGCATCAAGACAAAATAAAACAAACAAAACAAACAAAAAGAAAACAAAATACGAAAACAAAAACAAAACAAACAAAAAAAAGCAAGAAAGCAAGAAAAGACAGCAAAAAGAAAAAACACCTCAAAAAACAAAACAAACAAACAAAAAACCCACAAAAAACAAACAAAAACAAAAGAAAACAAACAAAGAAACCGACAACCCCCCAAAAAACAAAAACAAAAACAAAAACAAAACAAAAACAAACAAAAACAAAAGAAAAAACAAACAAACAAAAACAAACTCCCCCCCAAAAAAATAAACAAACAAACAAAAAAAAAAAAAAACCCAAAACCTGTAATATGCATGCTTATTTGCTCGGTTGGAATTTGGCAAGAAGCTAAAGGATTCCCGTGGGAACGTTGAATATCTTCTACCTTGATTCTGTCACGTTCTGTTCGTCGTGTGGATTAAGCCCCGCAGCAAACTGTCGAAGAAAAAATCCCCAAAGCGGTTGAACGTCTTATATGCTGTGGTATTTTACAAGTCTACGCGTGGCAAAGTCAAGAAGGAACCGCGTGACTCGTGTAAAAATGCAAAAAAAGCATTATCAGTGGACAATATTAGCTGTCAATATCCGTTACTTTCGTATTTGACGCGAGCTGTGAATCGATTTGCTGAGAGGTGGTACATTCACTAAGGAAAACCAACCTGCATTCAATTTTTCGGACGTGCAGTTTGTTTCTGTTGTTTTTAATCGGAGCTGCGTTAGGCTAGCCACTTTTTATGTGGTTGACCTTTTATGAAATAAAATCTTTCCAGAATTATTCAGTCATTTATTCGGTCGATGGGTCGGTCAGCTCTTTGTCGCTATTGCCATTTTTTCAGTTTCCCTTAATAGTTGAACTCAGCAGGGGTAAGAGAGGCCTGAGGAACTATCATGCTGTACGTTAGAAATTTATATATCGGTATATCGCCGTATATAATTATCACACACGAGCGCAGCCTTCAGTTTGAACCTTTAACCCATCGCTGGTCTCAGTGCGACTAAGTCAATGGCGCTCATTGGCGCGGGTTGGGCGCCAAGAACAGCTATTTGGCCCAGTGCGTGCCATCAAGAATAGTCCAGCATACAAATCTCAGCAAGAACATTTTCCTTTGAAGAAAAACTTTAGTAAAAAAAGTTTAAGGCGGACTATAATTTACCTCCGGGCCCTTCTTGGTGATTTTAACGGGAAACGGTTAAGATTTGAAAGGATTTTCTAGAATGTTTTTGATGAATATTGCGAATCAGGCTGGCGACTGATATTCCAGGATGAATTCGACTTGTATTACTCTGAAGCCTCAAATTTGCTGCAATCAAATTTGTTTCCTCTGCAGCGGTTCCACATTTTAAATCGAGTCAGTTCAATTAGTGCTCGGGCATGAAACGGCTCTTCGTCTCTTATTTGGAATCAGCGGACGCAAGAAAGTAGACATATGGGAATGATAAGGTGAAAAAGACTCAAAATTGTGGTACAATTTTACATAGTCTGTGAACTTTGATTTTGAAATACAACCGCGACTAAAGTCACAAATAATGTCAAAATATACATTGTTTAATGTTAAGGAACAAAATCATATAGATACAGTCGAGTGGTTGTTTGACGCGAGCGGCGATCAGTCCTACTGTTTGCTACCCAGCATTAATGTGGTGTAATTTTGTAAAATTTATACAATACGCTATGAGGTCAAATATTCTCCTTTTGCGATATCTGACTTACATGAGCTCATGACATAATACTCCCATGTGCCTCATTTACATTTATTGAAGTTTATTTGCAGAAGAGTGCATTTTTCGGGGAAACATTAGACCCTATCTCTTCAGGTTTTTTTTTTTTGTTTTTGTTTGTTTTTTTGTGTGTGTGTTTTTTTTTTTTGGTCGGCATATCGCCTACTCCTTTGAGCGCCACCCACAAAAGTGTCCGTTATACCTCTGTGAGTAAGCTGCTGGTATGGTTGGAGTCTCTGACCAAGGAGGCAGCAGGAAAAAGCACTCCCGAGACAAGTGTTTCAAGACAACCCGCTTTTATTTGTGTCATGATCAGTTGTTCCTTTTTTTAGAATTTGGAACAATAAACAAATTTTAAGCTACTCATCGGGTCAATGAGCCCTACGTTCGGTTATATATATATATATATATATATATATATATATATATATATATATATATATATATATATATATATATATATATATATATATATATATATATATATATGTGTGTGTGTGTGTGTGTGTGTGTGTGTGTGTGTGTGTGTGTATATATATTGCCACGCGATCGCTGATACATCAGGATCCGGGAATGTTATCAGGACATATAATCATGGATCGGTACATTTCAACACATCCAAACCGATAGATGAATAATGTTGCAGCTTACACGGTTAACATTAAAATTTTACGCTGTGTTTTTTAATATAATATATATATATATATATATATATATATATTATATTAAAAAACACATTCGAGTTCTTTTCTCTATCGGCGTGGCGGGCAAGAGGAGAGCCCAAGCAAATGTTTGACAGGCAACAAGGACAGGGACAAGGCCCGTCACAAAACAAACAAACAAACAAACAACAACAACAACAACAAAAGTAATAATAATAATAAAGCACTCCCCCCATAAAAAAAAAAACCGACAAAGATCTAAACTTTGAACCGAAAGAACAGTCAGGTTACTCAAACGGTAAAAAACTCTTGATTAACAAAGTGTCACATGAAACAAAGTCTACATCAGCCGAGAAAATCCCACTGAAAGCGCCACTCCCTTTGTGTGTTCTTTCTCGACATTGACAGAGAGACGACACATAAACTTTGAATTACAACTATTTATATTCAGTTTTGCTAATATAGACTTGGAATATTTTACAATCTCGTTATAATGATATTAATAACAACAGTATAGAGCAGCCATTGGTACCTATAATCTTCGTAAATGTCTGATCAAAATCATTGTACATGCTCCTGGTCACCACGATAACTTTGTGAATGCTTTCACTCTACTGTCTCTCATAATTGTTTCATTCTTGTGTAAATCATACTGTAATCTTAGACATATCTTTACAATTTTATGCAAATTACTTGAATGTGACATTCATCCAAATTCAGGGCCTGCAGATACCTTCACTCAAAAAACCCTCAAAATTTCTCATGCTAACGTACGTAGTTTGAAAAGTTCAGGCAAACTGGACAAACTCTATCTTCTGGCTGATTCCGAAAAAATTGACAGTCTCACTTTGTCCGAAACATGGCTCGATAGCAGCGTTCCAAGTGAATTGCTGTTCATGTAAGGCTTTAGCATGCCCATTCGGAGGCATAGGACTGCAGGACCCGGAGGTGGAGTAGCTGTTTACACGAAGGACTGGCTACCCTCTTCCCGTCGTGCTGACTTGGAATACACAACCAGTGAATGTTTGTGGGTGGAATTCCGACTCAACTTTGGTTTAGTTTTATTAGGGGTGTATTATCGACCACCTGGTCAGTGTGCCGCTGAAAGACACTTGTATCTCCGTGACCTTGATCACTCAATCACTAGTGCTCTTAAATGTAACCCTAAAACGCTCATTATAGCTGGTGATTTAACGACAGGTGTACGTCTTGGGATTCTGACCACTCAGAAAGTGACCTGGGTCTGGATTTGGTAAATCTCGTATCTTACAATAATTTAATATCGGGTCCCACCCGTATCATATCAATGACTTGACAGAGAGTCTTCTCGATTTAAATTATTACCGATTCACCCGGTTATATCTTGAATTGTAGAATGTTGCCTCCGATCTCTACGTCTGACCATTCGGTTGTATTTTGCACGATTTCTACTTCTCATCGCATAGATCTCCCCTTCAAACGTAAAATTTGGGATTACAAGAGAGCCGATTTTGAAAACTTAAGTAATGCTGCCCTTAATGCCCCATTTGATACAGGTTTCGAAACTTTTGATGACACTAATGGCATGGTGTTTTACTAGACAAATCTCTTCACTGATCTCTGCAATCAATTTATCCCTTCTCGTGATAGTCTCTTCAGGCCGAAAGATAAGCCATGGGTCACATTTCAGATAAAAAGTTACTCAGACAAAGGGATCGCGCATGGAGACGTTTCATGGGACACAGCATCAAAATTCGCCCCTTTACGGTCTCTGAAACTCTTAACATTGAACGACTTTTTACCTTTTACAAGCGCAAACGTAACATAGTTGTCAATGCCCTTCGTTCTTCAATGAAATCGTATTTTTCCAAAATTCGCACTGAATTCGACTCAAAAGATATTAATCCCAAGAAATGGCGGAACCTTAGTAAAAGTCTACTTGGCTCCAAGCTTCAGCAATTGATACCTCCCCTTCTTTTAAATGGTACAGTTATTTCTAGTAATGTGGACAAATGTGAAATCTTCAATACGTATTTTGCCTACCACTGTAAATTACCTCATGAGGATAATCCTATGCCATTGCCCGAGTTCTTCTGCCGACCTGAGGCTTGTCTAAACTCTTTTCAAGTTGATGCGATTAGTGTGAAAAAAGTCTTACAATCATTAAGGACTAGCTCCGCAACTTGTCCTGATGGCATTGGGAACATGATTTTGAAGAATACCGCTTCCGGCATCAGCCTTTCCCTCACAAAACTGTTTAACCATTCCCTGCGCACTTCCTCCTTTCCGGATTCTTGGAAAAGGTGCACTGTATGTCCAGTGTTCAAAAAGAAAGACAAGCAAACAAAAAGCAATTACAGACCCATCTCTTTACTCTGCAATGTCTCTAAAGTTTTCTAACGCCTAATTTATAATGTCTTGTATGAGTACTTCATGCGTTATGAACTATTGACCTCTAGAGATTCCGGGTTTCGGTCTAACGACTCAACAATAAATCAACTTCTCAAAGTCCTTCATGACATATATAATGGTCTTGAACTGCAAAAGGAAGCCAGGCTGGTTTTCAGTAAAGCGTTCGACCGTGTCTGGCACGTGGGTCTACTTTTTAAATTAAGGCAGCTCGGTATCGAGGAGCCGCTCCTGAAACTTATCAGTAGCTATCTAGCCAATCATCACCAGTGTGTAGCAATCGGGGGCCAGGCGTCATCTATGCTTCCTATTGAGTCAGGGGTGCCCCAGGGCTCTATCCTGGGGCCCCTACTGTTCTTAGTTTTCATAAATGATATTACTGTTGGCATCTCTTGTGACATCAAACTGTTCGCGGATGACACCAGCATATTAGAGATCATATTTGACCCTGCCACTTCTGGTAGGCGTATAAATACTGACCTTGAAAGAATTTTTGTTTGGGGCAAACAGTGGTAGGTTACATTTAATGCAACTAAGTCTCTAGCCCTCTTGTTTTCAGCTAAACACAACAAACCTGATCATCCACCTTTATTTCTTGGCGAATCTTTAATCCCGGAAGGTTTAAATCATACCCATCTGGGAATTACCCTTTCTCATCATTTGAAATGGAATGCTCACATAACTAGAATCATTGACAAAGCGAGGAAACGCCTAACTTTATTTTTTAGAGTTGAATAAAGATTTATCGCGTAACACCTTAGTCAGACTATACAAAGCCATGATACGCCCTTTTCTGGAATATGGATGCGTCCTATTTGATAATTGCACGATGGACCTGACAAATTCACTTGAATCTGTTCAGTGTGAAGCGGCACCCATTTGTTTGGGTGCACTTAAACGTACTCCTCGACATTTACTTCTTAACGAATTGGGTTGGCCAACTTTGGCCAGAAGGCGCCAATACTACAAACTGATTCTGTTTTACAAAATGATTAACAGGCTGACCCCTGCTTAACTTTCGGATCTGGTCCCACTTGATGCCGTTCATCCAACCTTCCATCTTCGCAACCGCTGGAGTTTGAGACAAATAAAGTTTACATCAAATCGTTTTGGTAATTCTTTCATTCCCTCTGCTATAAAACTTTGGAACGACCTTCCGGACGATATAAAGCAATCTACTTCACTTGCTCAATTCAAATTTAAACTAAAAAGTACTCTTCTGTCCGTTGAACCTGTTCCAGGTCGTTACTCGCATGGCAAAAGATTTTCCAATATTATACATACACAACTACGTTTGGATTGTTGTCGTCTTAATTTTCATCTTCATAGACTAAATATTCTTCCGTCTGCTGCATTTAATTGCTCATATCCCAATGAAAGTACATGCTATTTCTTCCTCGAATGCCCCCTGTTTTCATACCATAGAGTATCCTTGTTGCGAACGGTTTGCAATATTTTGGCACCAGGAGTCAATCCAAGCCTAGTTGTTCATTTAGCAGGTGATATAGTGCTTACTTCTATCACACATGGTAATGACAATCTTTCGTCAAGCGACAACTTAGATATTTTTGATTCTGTCCAAAACTTTATTATAGATACAAGACGGTTGAGTTGGTACGAGATGAATATTATGTTAGTATACTGACCAATTTATTTGTCTTCGGATGTAGTTTTGTCCTGTGTGTTTTGTACATATGATTGTGTGTCTCTCTGTGTCTGGAGAGCCATTCATTTAGTATTGTTGTACTACTTGGCAATCCAGGTGAAATAAATATGTTTAAAATAAAATAAAAATAAAATAAGATAAAATAAAATAAAATAAAATAAAATAAAATAAAATAAAATAAAATAAAATAAAATAAAATAAAGTAAAATAAAATAATAATATCAGCTAAAAACGGGTCTCAGATTCATTCAGTCATTCAAGGTAGATTTGTTGGTTAAGCCAATCAAATGGCAAGACCTTTGTTGTTTTAATGATATGCTACTTACTTTCGAAGGCTCATGACTCAAGAACGGCGCAAACAAAAGAGAAACAAAATGTGTGTAAGGAAAATTGATACCCTTTATATAGATAAGCATATCTATTTAGTATTTCCGAGATAGTATTTTAAATTGAGTTATAATTCTTTAAGTAGATGTAATTTTGTGTGAACGAGAGAAGACAGTTTTGGATTATTATTGTATAAACACGCACATCGCACACATTGTTGTGAGTACTGTAGCAAAGGATCATCAGCATATTAACTCTCCATACATGCGTTGTAGTACTTTTCACGTGAATTCGTTGCCTGATTGGGCGATTTGAAACTCTGCGTCAGAACTTATAAACTGAAATATGCAAGAGTCAGCTCGATTTAAGGTGGGCGAGTTATTATCTCTATAACTTGGACAACTTGCATTCTGTGGAATCTCTTGCTATTTTACTCCGAATGTTTTATAAACGCTTAGCTTCAATCTCTCAACTGGTTCAAAACAGGGAAGCTTTGAAGTGCTCATGAATTCCAGACATGATTAACAAGAAAATAAAAAATGTGCAACTGGGATTTCATTGCGTCATTACATTATTTGGAGGGAAATAATAGAATGAAAGTACACATGACGTAAAACAGTGTTCTTCAATCGAATTTTCACGGGAATGCTCCCGGTGAATTACGGATATTTCTCAGAGATCCATATACAGACCGGCAAAGTGTCTCGATGTTACCGTTGCCAAGGTTTTAAATCAGTCTTCCGGGCTCCTTAAGTAGGTTTTTGTTCTCTTTAAGCCATGGGACTAAACGTGAAAAAGAAATCGAAAACAGATCATCAAATTTAGATATATGGTTAAGATGAACAATTCTATTGATTACTCGCCTCAGTGGTCGATTTTTGTCTTGTTCAGGTTGATGGGTTCAGCGTTGCTCTGTTGACCGAAATAACTAGAACAGCTTTATACTATCAGGTGGCGAAGTACTTCAAGTCAAACACAGGATAACTCTTTCTGTTCGTCGTCGTCCCGTTCCATTTTGCTCAATATGAACCTCATAATCCTGTACTTACATCTCCTCCTTCAGTTTCCTTGTGCTTTTGTATGTTTTAGGTGAACACGATAACCACTGCAGAGATTCATATTTCAAGCAAATATAAACTGAGAACTCACCACACAAGTAAAGGGTTTACAGCCAATATTCAATTCTATTTCCCGGGACAGTACAATTATTGGAGCGCCAGTACTTCATGGTCGATAATATATGGGTAAGCGACATAACCTTCATCTCTGTGGTAAGAAGCATCGAATTTGTCTCCATAGAAATTTTTCAACAATAACATGTTTCGTCAATCAGCTTTTGCATGCAAGGGGCGGGTGGATATACATGTATTATTCATGAGCACATTTTGTTTGGTTTCTGTTTTATTTAATCAAAGGGTCCTGTTTCATATGGAGCAAGTCTGTTTGGTCGAAAAGACCTAAATTATGCACGGGACAGCAAATCACCCGTTTTGGTTAATAACCAGTTGCATGCAAGCTCGGACACACCATAGCCCTGACTCGAATAGGAACATATCTTAATCATGTTTTAAGAACTGCTATACTCACAGGTTCTTTCGGCAGACCTTATATGCTTCAAAATGAGTTTGTCCACACCATAACAAAATACAAAATCTCGTGTTTTATTATAGTTGTTTATTGACTTTTCATGCGAATATAATATCAACATCATGATATATATCTTAACGCTTTTCTCCGTACATCATGAAACTGAGAACAAAATGTCACAATGCTTTGCATTTGCGGAATCCGTGAATAATTGCTGGCAAAGTAATTGCAAGGCTCGTTTTGAGCTAAATTTACTTGAAACAATCTTCCCCTATGGGAGACTAAGTTCCGAGGGCTAATGTACTGCAGCGCTTGCTTTTTGCATTCTTCCGTATATTTGTACTTCAGAGGGACCATTTCCAACCTGTCTTTTGGAAAGCCGAGCATTCTTTGCTGTGGACTTAGAAATCCAGGTATAGCTGTCATTTGTAAATGCAGTGAAATCTGCTCGAAAGACCACATCTATGGATGTTCAAACTATGGTCTCTCATAGTTGATATAATTAAGTAATGGACTTCATTTGCATTGCGTTTATGCGCTTATAACCTGAAAAGGTTAACAGGCGTTTGTCATGTTAGTGCTCAGTGGCACAAATGTTTGTCAACATTTAAAGCTTTTGTTCAGGGATGCAATGTAAAAAAAGTCTATTGCTTATAATTATTTTCTCCCCTTGATTAAACTCTAAAACGTCGTAGTTTCGACCTTTTCCTGCTCATTCTTCAGAAATTTGCTGAACTCTTTCGCTGCTGCGTTTCTACCAACGTTAACCCCTGACCGCTAAATTTCTAATCATATTTCCAACTATTTTGACTAATGTAATACTGCATTTTGTATGCAAAAATTCTCATGGTATTTATTTCAACCAATCCACACTAGCAATGTACATCCATGTTTGCATTTTGCACAGTCAGTTTCAAGGTCAAAGGTCATAACATGTGGCAGCTATTTTGGAATTAAAGACCTAAAACACCCAAAGCAGGAACTGTATCTGATGCTGCCATTTATTCAATCTAAAAAGTGATCCATTTTTGTTCCTTTGAATCAATCACATATATTTATAGTAAATATAATAAATGAAAGTAAAGAATATTAGATAAATGTGGTTTTTCGGTTGTGTTACATGGGACCTTATGCCAACCTTGTCAGTTTTTCCATGCAAGCTGCAGGTAACAATCCCTTTCGTCTGATACAAACCAACAGTTCATATCTAAAAATGTTTAAAAACAAATTCATTTCAAGTAAAAAAAAAAAAAATACTTAGTACATCATGCACTTTTTAGTAAGGCCAGTTTCATGGTCATAGGTTAGGAGGTCATTTTAAAGATCGCATGTCACATAATTTGGCAGCCATCTTGGAATTCGCCTAGAGTCGCATCCTGCGGTGAAAGAGTTAATGCTAAAAATTGTTACACATGTACTATGCAGAGTAAACAGACAAACACTAGAGTCAAAAAAAAAATCCCAAATTTATCAAAATTTATTATTTTTTTGCTTCCAAACATACTATTCAACCTAAACGTTTACACGTTTTCCATACTTTATTATACATCTAAGAATCGACATAAAAGATGTACAGCCTCCACGGGTTTTCATGTGTATCTGTATTTGAGAAAATCGGGTGGTGTCATCAGTCAACTGACTCACTAATTGTAACTCCTTTTACTCCGCACGCCCTGTTATATCGTTGTTGTGATTCTTAAAGCTGATTATTCAACGTTAAGTGCTGCAACAAAATGGTAGGAAAGTATACGCCAACAGCTATTCCATGCACGGTGTTCAATATTGGTTTGGCCTGCTACGCAATCCATGTGGAAGATATGGGTCTATATTTTTATAAAACAAAAAATGTAGAAGTCTTCGCGTCTCGTCCAACATATTTCTACATAGAACATAGATTTTCATGAATCACAAATATACATTACCCAACCAGGAAAAACATTCTATATTGTTTTATCCTTTTCCGTAAATCGGGACCAAGCTTTTGTTTTAACCAGCTTCTATCTAATTTAACGGCCCTCGATAGTATAGCATGTCTTTTCGACATCTGTTAGTAAAGGTGAACTTGTTAGATTGATGGTATTAAAACATTGTATAGAATTGCTAATAAGTCTTTACCTTCAACAACTATATCTTAAAGTATATAGTTTTTCCTTCATCAACTGAATCAGGTAAAACTATAAACAGTCTGAACACCATATTATTGACCGAGTCATATACTCTATGTTAGACACAGTGACTGGATGTCAGTTTGTGAGAGACATTAGTGTTTTAGCATTCTTTGGTTACCAGTTATATAAACACCCACCAGTGCTTTCGGACCTGTATCCACTATCGGGGCAGCCTTCTCCCCTTAGCCCCATCTTTCACTCGGCGGGGGGTGGGGGTGAGGGCCTTGAAGGTTCTACTGGTCCTACCACTTAATTCATAGTCTGGGGGTGACTTCATTGTCTGATACAAAATCAGTATTCTAGGGCTCACCGCCAACAACATCTGGTAATTTCAAGGCATTGTATTAACATTTTTAGGATATCCTCACACTGAAAAAGTCATATTATATGTTTTACATAACATTCATTCATCAAATTACCCTGCCATTAAAACTAATCACACATATGTTTTGGATACTACCTCTTCAAAATATCGAATCGGGATTAACCCACATTTGCGGCCATTTTGAAAATTGTGGATTCCACACCCAATGGTTTGTAAATGAGGATAGTAGTATTTGGACGACGGGGGGAGTGGGGTTATTATATATGAAACCAAAAACACATATTTGGCAAATATTTTAGAGCATCAATTATGGTATGCTGTGGCTGTGATCAATTTTGGTATCCAAATCAGCTTTATTTTTGGTACAAATGCCCTGCATTTGCGCCATGTTCAAAATGGTGCATGGTTTGCCGGCTTGGGATATTTTTGTTGCATTTGGATTTGTACTGACGATGATAACAGGTTCAGACGCAACCGAGCGGGAAGATAAAAGTTCAAGTACTTTAACGACTGTTTTCCCTGGTAAATCGTAGAATGGACACCTGGAACCTAGCGAAATATTACAAAGATCACCGAAAAACCCGGGCTATGCTGTTTCACTAAACAACCGTGGCTATGCAGCTATGCCATACTCAGCCTATGCTCTTTCCCCAGCCTAAGTTAACCTTCCACTCCACACAAGTTTGAAATAAAAATAACGGCACACGACGTCTACTTTCTCGATAATATCTTTCAGCCAGGGTCGAGTAATTTTTATAATGGAAGGGCGGCTTGATTTTTTCCTTTTTTTGGTGGTCTCATGAAAATTACTTAGAGTCGGGACTTGGGCTTTTTCAGTGGGGTCAGTCGGGTTATCGGGACCACAAATATATTTTTGTCAGGCCTTAGGTAACTTGGAAATTCATTGAAACATGTTTAAAATGGATGTTCTTTCCCTTTTTACACATTACCTCCTTTGACGTCAGTTTAACTTGTTACCTTGGCACAGCCGAAGGCACTTGTACGGATGAAATAATGCTACTGTCTTAGTTGATATATTATTTACCTTTTTGTATTACATAATGCGAGATATATGACGCAAAACCGTTTATACTCAGACATAATATTACTGTAAGCTTTCTGTTGTAAAAACATAGTACCACTTCTTTTTGCACATTATACAATCATAATGTCTTGGTATCTTCTTCCATAGTTACTACTCATAGCAAATTATTATGTTACGGGAACTTAACATTGGCATAGCATCATTCACGAGTAATACCGATAATTTTTTGGTATCTAATCTTTATAACTTGGGCTGTCATGTAAGTGACATGTATTCATTATAGCAGAAATACTTCTTCTCTTTCGGTATGTACGTTGAGGTAATTTTTGTGCCATTTAAAACTAATAATATATAACTTCGACAATGTTCTTGTTTATGACTTTAAAGAAAGGCGATAGTAAAATACAATCAAACAGAAGGTGGGTAACTAAAATTGAACGAGTGGTTGTGTCTGTGGTCAAAGGACTAGGAAAAAAAATTGTATGACCTAAAACACCGTATTAACTATATTTCTCTATCAGAAGTTCATAAATACTTTGAGCTTTTCAGATGTTGACTAGGCTGTACTCAATCATGCTTCAGATCTTGACTCTAACAGCGTGTAGAAATCATGGCTAAATATTACCTTTACACCAGCAGAGTCTAGTTCAAATTCATTTCATGGTAACAGACTCTGAATGGTCTTTTTTCCATTCTCTTAGTAAGAGCACACACATCTGTCAGAACAACTTGACCATGCTCCATATTTAAGTGGGAAATCAAGTACCTCGCACTGAGCATTTCATACTTGTCGCTATAGTTTGAATTCCATATTACAAGGTATTTAAATGCTGTTACTTTCTCCATGGGCAAACAAACTTATTATCTCATTCCTTTTTATCAAATGAAATTGTCTCCGCTTGCTGTGCAGTGCATTTCTTGTCAGAAGGAACCCTCTTGATGTAACCACTTGAGCCAATGAGAAACATCTGCAACCCACAAGAAAATGTGCTTGTCAGGCCCCTTACAAGCAAAGGTAAAACGTCATCTTGTGGCTTCATAAGCAAAACAAAACAAAATAAATAAATAAATGAAATAAAATGAAATAATAAAATAAAATAAGGACTCATATATATATATATATATATATATATATATATATATATATATATATATATATATAAAACCGAGCACGCATCTTGAAACCGAATCGGGTACTCGGTACTCGGTACACAATACCGATCCCGAACCGGGCACCATTCGGGTTCGGTATATGCAATTCAAACATGAAAAGGTTTGACAGGGGTCAATAGCTGTTACCCTTTGCACAGGGGTATTACTATTGTTTATGTAATTTAGGCAATTAATGCAGCCCAGGTGACACACGTAATTGCAAGGTATCGTTTGTTGCATTGTTTAAAGTGTATACAAGTACAGAAAGTAGCCTCAGTGACTTTTTTATTTAACTTTATTGCCAACATTGACAGTGATAACCGAACCCAAACGTTTAGTGATTGTAAAAGTCGAATCCAAGCCGGGCTTCAATCCTGAAACCCGGTAAGCTCGGGTTCAGTTGTTCGGTCAGGCTCCTGTGTGTGTGTGTGTGTGTGTGTGTGTGTGTGTGTGTGTGTATGTGTGTGTGTGTGTGTGTGTGTGTGTGTGTATGTGTGTGTGTGTGTGTGTGTGTGTGTGTGTGTGTGTGTGTGTGTTATATGCTGACTGACACAATCTTATCAGCATATATGTAAAATATAACCACCTCATATAACATAACAAGTAGACTTGCTCAAGTGTCACTGGACTGTCTTCCGTATTTTATTTAAAATCAAATTTATTGCAAAATAAAATTTTAAGTAAACACACGTCGTAGCCTTATTCTGTTACAATACAGGAAGGCCCTTAAACCTACCTAATTGTCGTGGAACGTGTCTATGACCAGATAACATTGACTCCAGATGATTAGCACCGGGCAGTCTGCACTGTGTTTCTTATCACACAGATAAGCGAGCGGTCATATCGCACCCCTCTTCAGAAGCTGTTAATTGAACTACTGTGTAATGAAGGATCAATTGCAGTGCACAGCGTCAGGCGGAGGGCGTCCTGGTGTCGGCAGCCGGAGGGAGACGGTCAGTTTTGTCTCGCTTGAGTGGCCAGTGACTAGCCATGCATTCATGGAAGACCACTTTCCGCTCAGCCTTATTGCAATGATAATGGGATTAGAACTGACTAGGACTCAATAGCTGCTACTGTTGAAACCGGCACGGGGGCAGTGTCGACCAGTTAATAAAAAATAACAGTGGGACCTACTTAATAACACCGTGCAGTTGGCATAATATTATACAGTTGACTTTGTGGAGGGAAAAATTTATAGCACTTCTGGGTGGGACCGCGGGATGGGGAAATAAGGACATGCACCAAGGACTTGTGCAAGTCTACGTTACAAGTGTCTTACAATACAAATTAAGCGCGTATTGAAATTAGTGAAATACGGAGATAATTTATTGAGTTTATTTGTTTACGTAGTATTTACACGTGGTTACCAGCAACTTTAATGCCTATAAACCTCCCCTGTATGTCGTTTTTGTAAGATTGAAAAATACGTTGCTTTAACTTCTTGCACCTGGATAGTTTTTGATCGTAATCGCTCCAAAATTTCAAAACAATCCACACTGAAGAAAAGATATATAGTAAGACTTATATTCGTTGTACACATAGGAGTTATCCGGTGAAAACGGTAGTTAATATTGTTGAATCAGTGAGATGTTGTTTCCACATACCCTTGCTCCGTTGTTATTTCCGATGAAAACATGATTGTAAACAAAAAAAATATTATAAACAGATCACATTTTTGATTGTGTATACTTTATTAGCAAGGTATTTTAAGAAATGTTTAGAATTTTTTTTTTTTTTTTTTGGTAATCTTGAGAGAAAAACCTCTGTATACGTCTGGTTCACATTTTAAGAGATATGTTGAAGATCACTCGACACCAGTTGTTACTTCTTGTTTAATTTAAGGACAATGTTTGTCATGCAACGGGGTTTGATCAATGGTCTTCATGCAAGTGGGTTTTTTCTTCAATCATGTTGGGATTGCGTTGTAAGGCTTAAGATGTAAACTTGCTTTTCATGACGGTTAACGTTATTGTTTCTTGTACCTTGTCTTTAATTTGGTTCCTTTTGTCAGCAACATTATGGATTCTGCTGGAATAAATTCAGCTGCCATCGAGGCAGACACGTTCCATTTGTTGGGTTGGAATTCTCCAAGATTAAATTGTTGCATGGCTTAGGTTAATGTTCTTGCTTTGCATGCTAGTCGCTTTTCCTTACCAAGTTTGAATTGTTTTATTATCGCCGTTACGAATTTTAGTAGCATTGTTCATGATTCGCATATATCCCACGATGACAACCGATACTATGAAAGCCAATAGCAAGGTTAATAACCTCGAGCCTAGAAATAATTTTATACTCAATAATTTACGTAACAACAAGAACCTATCCATAATACAGACTCGTGGGAAACAATGCTATGAAACCTAAATCACCGGAGCACAAAATCTGGAGTTGGAAATACATCGTCACGATCCTGGCGTAGTTAACGCTTTCGAGACGAACCCCATCGCAGTGATCAATTTTCCTTTTTATTTTGATAGCATTTCAAATAAACTGCATCAAAACGAATGAAACAACTGATGTGCTATCGAACAGAAGGTATTCTTGTCGCATTTTCTGCTTTTAGGGAATAAAAAGGGTTTTTTATTCGGAAAAAAATAAGGGCAATAGGATCTGATTCCATGAAGAGTTATCATGTACTACATTGCCCTCTGCCGAAAAAGAATGAGTCCCTCTGCTGACATCTGAACTGTATGCATTATGATTTAGTAAATTTGGGGGTAGTGTCTTATTATATTGACCCAAAGGGTTTATAAGGACATAAATGTGACATTAATCATTATATGTGGAAAATGTTCTTAGGAAAACAAAATTGTCCCTCGCGCAAAAAAATCCACGTTAACAATGAAATGCACCTCCACCGGTCAGATGCCCAAGTCCTCCAACGGTTAGGTTTACATTGCACACGTCAGACAGGGGCTGTGTCTTTTCAGATTTAGACAGAAAGTTGCTTTAATAAATGCGCGCAGATCAGCCTTAAGCATGCAGAGTATGTTGGGTGAGGGAACAGAGAATATAACGGAGTCAAGGACGAATGATATTTGATTTTTATGAATTCTGCTCGCAAGTGACGTATTAGTATCAAAGGCGATTGTAATAATTACTGTTACTAATGATTATAATGGTGCTGACGACGATGATGATGATATTGATGATGATGATAATAGTTGTCAGTATTATGGTTTTAAACATATTAATTCAGAAAAAAAACAATTGGGAGACAGGTTTTGCGTATAAAAATCCCTCCTGCAAAAAAAAAAAAAAGAAAAGAAATGAAAAATACAAATACCGTACAAAAGGTAAAGACGGTCCACAAGACACAACATTGACAAGGGCTCACATAAAAGAAGATAAGATCACCGATACAATTAGAAGAAGTAAGTCTTTTAATTATATTAAATCTGACGTGGCCAGACAACCCTGCACACACCAAGTACTACATGCGGGAAGCTCCGCCCGTACGTGATATATTCCGAATTCCGAACACTGGATGGGAGTCAATTCCACTGGGGAATCGTTGCGGGAATAAAAGAGCTACAATAAGTATTAGTTTTTGTACGGACCTGACTTATGTTCTGTCTGGATCTCATGTTATATGCATTTCTGTTAGACACATTTTCTGGAATCAAATCGTGTAAATGTGCAGGGGTATGTTCATTAATTATTTTATAAAGAAGTATGAGTCGGTGTTTTTCTCTGCGCTTAGGGAGAGTCTCCCATCCAGTTTCATTGTACAGGGGTGCATGACTTGCTCGACAAGACGCGCCAGTCACTGATTAGGCTGCAGCCAGTTAAACATATTCTAGAAGGTCTGCATCAGACTTTGTGCACCCCGGCGAAACAACATCATTATACTCGAAAATAGGCCTAATATCTGTAAAATATATCAATTCTAATGTGCATCTACTGAGCCCATGTTGCAAAAACTTCATTATTCCAATCAATTAACTTGTTTTGCAGACAACATAATTTTTGTGAGGCGACCATGACAAATCTGCACTATGATTAAAACCTAAAAGTTTGTGTTCTTGTACATCTTGAAATGTAGTAACCTGAAATACAGAATGGGGATGCTGTGGCGGCGGTTGCTTCTTACAAATAACCGTCGATTTAGTTTTGGAGCAGTTGAACGTAACCAGCCATTGCTTAGACCAATTTGCAATTTCTTTAATGTCATCATTCAAGGCGACAGAAAAGCCAGTGGCATCATCAATAATGATGTACAAAGTTACATCATCGGCATAAAGTCTTTTGTTTGAGGTTGCAATGTCGACCATATCGTTGACATAAATAATAAATAAGAGAGGTCCAAGAACTGAGCCCTGGGGGACCCCTGCTTTAATTATACCCCAATTTGCGAACTCTCCCTGTGTCACCAGACTCTGTTGACGATCGCTCACCAATCAAGTAGAGCTCCAGAGATATCTAACTTCCTTAGTTTGTGTAGTAAGGCAGGATGATACACGTTATCAAACGCCTTGGTGCTGTCACAGAAACAGCTCTTACTTCTTTCTGCATGTCGATAGTTTTCTCAAATAAATTATGCAAGAAAACAAGCTGGGTGATAGTACCATCTCCATGAATATGAGCAAATATGGTTATCAGTTAAAAGAAATTTATCCCTCAGAAAATTATATAGATGCTTCAAACCACACGCTCAAAAACCTTTCATACACAACTTTATAAGGATATTGGTCGAAAGTTACAACAGAAACTATCATCACTGCCTTTTCAGATCGCGGTTAAATTTGCCTCTTTCCAGTTGGAAAGGAGCATAGTTTTGTTGATGGATGATGTCATTATTACTGTTTGTCCGTATTATTATTACTGTTTCATCATTATCATCATCATGTATCCTCTAAATTGTCCTTTTTCAACAGCAGGCTCTTTAAACTGCGAAATGAAGAAAATTGTAGAAATAGGGCCCTTTGCAAATTGTATTATGTGACCATAAACCCGTATATATGAGATTTCTGGTTCCTTTAACCTTGTTGGTGGATGGTTGTGAAAAAAAATACATGGGTACATTATGTGCAACGTGCATTCAGCAGTTACCCAACACATGGGCGTTCGATTTGATTTACCTACAGACTACATCTGGCGAAAAGCCTTGAGAAATTTCGAGTCCAATACCACAATGATGGTTTGGTGCCTTCCCCACGGTAACTGAAACAAATGTCGATTTGTCCTATCGGGGTGTGGTCAAATCTGCCACGTCGAGGTAGGCACGAAAATACAAAATTAGCGCAACTGTGAAGTTCAAATATTAAGTTTTTACATCTTCATTCGTTTAATTTTGCCAATTACCATTCATGTAATCCTACGGCATTAAGATTTTTACCAGTGCTTTGTAAATGATTCCCTTAATTTATATGTCAATTTGGAAAATAACTTTTCTTTATCTTCGCCACCTTCAGCTTTCTTCTGCTCAGCGTAAAAACTTCATTTGGGGTACCATGTGTAACGGCAAGGATATCCGTTATGAAATTATATTCTCCAGCGGACATTCATGCAAACGTTTCACCAGCTTGTTGAACAAAAAGGGGAAATGTTGGAATATTAAGTTAAGTGTCAGACGAAACTTTGATGAAAACTTAAAGTACATATTTATTTTCATGTGTATTTTTGTAGTTTTTTTTTTTATTTAGTTTTTGTATTTTTCCTTTCTTTTTGTTTGCTTGTTTTGTTTTTAGGGGGAGGGGTGTCTTTTCTCCGACTTTTTAAACCTCAAAACACAGATCAGCTTTACAAGTTTAGTCTACCTAAAAAACACTTTTACAGACGTACCCATCCTTTACTTTCCAAACAATGTTGACAGAAGATGTCGGCACGGAGCCACAGAGGGCGAAGACGTTACAAGTGTGGATACTATCTCGTGTGCACGTGATATATATTTACTTACTTTCCTCCAAATATAGATATTAAGATATTATTCATATTCTGAACCGTACGGAAAATACACTAAAAAGATAACGATTTTAAAATAGTTCGAAAATTTGGTTTATCAAGAAAGCGTTAAATGTACAGCCTAAAATTCCCCACTTATGCCATATTATGTTTCACCATATTTTTGCCTGTACCATGTATCGTGGCATTCAAAATATAACGTATTCTTTTTCTTTTCTGTACTATTATTAATGCCGCATATTACCACAGCAAAAATGCATTATAATGACTACATCTATTCCTCAAAACAGGAATCATATAACGGTAGATGCCACATAAATGAATTAAATTACGACGAAAATGAACTTCATGTCTGTCAAATTTGAAGTAAGTATGCAGGATATTTGAGTCGCTTTATCATTATAATTAGGCTTTACTGAAATACTTTATCTTTGATTAATTATTTCAAGCCCAATTGCGTGGGGTATCACTTGTTTTTGGGTCCTATATTACACATTGTTATGATTCGATATGTGGGTATACAAGGTTTCGCCTTCAGGCCTCCGTTCTCCTCTTGTGTTAATTGCATGGTTCAGTAACCAGAATAAAGACTGAGTAATTCAATATCCGCATAAGCCTCATTTTCGTGTGTATCTCTCCTCAGGATTATTAATTGAAACATGTACACGTACAAACTAACGGATGTGGGCAAGAATTCAGTTCCACGTAGGAACACGACTTTTGTTTGGTTTTGTTTTTTGTTTTTTTATGTATTCCTTTTGTGTTGTTCTGTCCATTTATTTATTCTTCTTTGTGTGTGTGTGTGTGAGTGTGTGTGTGTGTGTGTGTGTGTGTGTGTATGTGTGTGTGTTTTGTTGTTGTTGTTGTTGTTGTTTATTTACATAATTTATTTTCTTCATATTCATTTACTTTGAATATAAATGATGTCCGCTTGTACGGCTGACATGTCTTATGTGAGATATCTTTAAACGTTTCAAAACCAACTTTTACCTTACTTGCTGTAGAGGCCACACTGTACGGTACCATTACTACGGAATTACAGTGGAGAGCGATTTTTATTTTGTGGCCTTAAATTCAAATATAATGTGCATTCACCAATGAAACGTGACCTGAGCGGGTTTTAAGACCTATAAATTTTGCTGTCAATAACCCATGTGATATATATATATATATATATATATATATATATATATATATATATATATATATATATATATATATATATATATATATATATATATATATATATACATATATACATATATATATATATATATACATATATATATGAGTTAATAAAAAAAAAATATTTGAAATAGTAATAAGACTATTCACGACCATCTAAATGTGAAAGATCTGCGCTACAGTTCACTTGTCTTCCTCAAATAAAATAAAAATAATCTTTTGTATGTACTATTTTATTACATGCTGTTATGGTAGGTTATTTCCTTCGGCATTGTTATAGAATAGACAGTATTAAACAAAACAATAAATATCTCTTTCTGCATATATTTCCATACATGAATGTATGTATGTATGTATGTATGTATGTATGTATGTATGTATGTATGTATGTAGGTATGTATGTATGTATGCATGTATGCATGCATGTATGCATGCATGTATGTATGTATGTATGTTATATGTATGTATGTATGTATGATGTATATATAATACATATATATATATATACATGTATTTCGTACCATCTGCAATATATTTACTATTTTTTCGTACCAAAGGTTTGCCATGATTCAGTAAATTGAATATAGTTAATGAAGTTGCTGATAGATGTACCTAAATGATAATGATCACAACGATGGTGATGACTGTGATAATATCTGTGTTATCAAGTATTTCGGTGAAACTCCTGATACTGTGTACAGTCGCTACCTCGATATTATGTAATAACAGTGAGGGAAAAAACGAAACATACAAATACTGGAATACCCATGGTACACAATACATTATATCTGGCTGGTGTCGTGGGGCAATGATTCAGCTGCTCCAGGTGTACACAGGACCGCTAGATTGAGATGGCACGACTCGGCGAAGAGCTCTGGAGGCCACATAGAGCACCAAGAAAACACTCACAGCCTGCAGACAAATACATTAGGGCCAATAAAAGTCAACATGAAAAACAGTACGACAGAGGGTGATCAAAGAGGGCTGTCAAAGGGGATACCACATATTTGAGAAGTCTTTCGAGGACTGAAAAGAGTGTATGCCTGACTATGTTTGGCGTTATAATACTATCCTGAAATAGGGACAATTTTATAGACTCCGACGACGATATGGCTCTCGCTATTTTGTCAGGGTTGGGCTCCCCGGTACAACCTGACGCCAAGGAGTACAGGGACACGTTTGTTTTACAATACCATTGCTTAAGCTACTAGGAAATGTTCTGCTGTCTGTTGAAAGTAGATCCAGAAAGAACACATTGGAAATTGGCACAAGGGAGTCCGTGTTGAACAAGCTATTATAAAATGACCTTAAGCAGTCAGCAAGGAACTACTCAACTGTGTTGAAACGAAAATCATACATACATGCAT
>OZ026626.1:68190934-68215934 GCA_964020975.1 Hermodice carunculata | reverse complement strand
AATTGAATTTTTATTCCAGCTAGAATATTGTCCACAACTTCTTAATTTCTGGGGTGATGATGTCAGCCGCAAGTCAAATACAGGTATGATGTAACAGCTTATGTATTAGAGCTATCGGGAATTTAAAACACGGGTATCGAATGTGTATAACCGCTACCTAACCTACATATTAGCTGGTAGCGGCTGGACTGTATGCAATATGGAGCGATTTACTCACTCCGAACTTGATAGATAAATCATGGGAGGCAGATACACCACCACACATTATTGAACTTAAGCATATTTAACTACGCTACCACACATCATTGAACATAATATGTCAAAGCTGGTATTTTGGACAATGGCACGGGCTAATGATGTACGCCTGCGTGCAAGACAACTTCAAAAACGTACATGACTTAGATAGGAGACATTGTGATCATGTTTTCATATTAATTAAGGACACCTCGTGCATCACGATTCAGTATTCCACTGAGTGTACAGGTATGTACCACTTCTGTCGCGGTAGAAACCCGGCAGAACCCGACCGTGTAAGCTGTAGGCTTTTATTTTATGCGGGAACTTGTGACAGGGGTATTTGAAACAAGTTGGGATGCTCGTTGTTTATATGGCCGCATTCCTTTTCGCAAGACTCTACAGACATTTACTGACAAGAGATATTGCCACGTATGCCTCTTCAGTGCCAACAAAGTTGCCACTGTACCACCACTACTGCTCTACTACTAACTACTACTACTACTACTACTACTACTACTACTACTACTACTACTACTACTACTACTACCTACTACTACTGATTATGATGATAATAACAATAACAATAATAATGTATGATACATTTATTTGTATTCGGTTGCAACAAAGAAGAATATTCATTATCATGAAATTAAGATTGGATCAATTGGGGCACATTTTAACTGTGTAGGTGGTGGGGGGACTCATACGGCATTAAAGTTTATGCACATCTCTTAAAATTGATACTTATGGCATCTTTGCATTCACTTTTCAGCGGAACTGGCTGACTGCGGGACGAAATTGCCTCAAGGATTAACGCAAATTTTTGATGCAATTGCTGCAAGTAACAGATAATGTTAAGGAAATATTAAAAACATTACATAGGTGTCTTTGGTACAGATCCATATGCAAAAAGAACTTTGCAAAACATTTACACGTAATGGACTCATGGTAAATTATACGTTTCGCACGTGTAAGTCAGCTAGAACGTCCGCTAATGATCGTACACGAGGGCGTAAACGCTACCTAATTACCAATAATTATTATATATAAACCCGCCGGTACTTTCTGACCTGTATATCCACTTTCGGGGAACCTTCTGCGCTAAGCTCCAACTTTGACTTAGTGGGGGCTCCTGTGCCCAGTGCTGCTACTTAGTTCGTAGCCTGGGGGGCGACTTTAGTGTCGGATGCAATATTCCTATTCTGGGGCTCACTGCCACCGACAACTGGTAATTCCAAAGCATTGTATTGACATTTTTAAGCAATTCTCAAATTGCAAAAGTCCCATTATTTATTTTACGTTACATTCGTTTCACAAATTAACCTTCCGTTAACACTAAGCACAGATATATTTTGGATACTACCTCTTCGAAATATCCTATCGGGACCTACTCACGGATTTGGCTGCCATTTTGAAAATTGTTGATTCCGTACCCATTGGTTTGAAATGAGGAAGCCATTGATTGACTTCTGCCAGCCCGTACTTTGCAACAGCTTGTGACTCTCAATCATGTCGACACTTTAGCAAGTTTGAGTACCCTTTGTCGTCGGGCATTGTTGCTTATCCGCAGTGCAGTCCTCCAAAGTAAAATGCAGACCTTTCATGCAGTCACCAGTTCGCTCTTTTGATGTTATAATTTCATTGCATTATACAAACAAACGCCGGACGCGTCGACCCTGGAAAAAATCAACAAGAATGTGACTGAAAAGCAAGTACTTTGCTGTCAACACAACCACAATAAAAGACGCCGAAAACAGAGCTGCATAACCCGCTTTCCTAAGTAAATTTCACTGGATGCTTCATTGCATTTGATGTTATCACCACGTGATACATTCCAGGTACTTTGGAGAAGGTTACCTGAGTTTGCATTGATGCAGTGTTATATCATTAAATGAAGTGTCCAGCGCATAAGTATCTCGTTAGCGTTATAAAGCATTGTTATAGCAACTTATATTGAAACCCGCCCAGTCAATTCTAAGACAACAGCTGTACTCGGTATGCTATTGGGGCATGAGACTTCTAGAGCGTATCGTCTTATTTTCTTGGTGGGGCACATATTTACCTGAAGAACCTCACCTCAGGCTTCTATTCCCATTTTTTGAAAAAAGCTTGCCTGTTGGATTTGCTTAGCAGGTAATATGGATACGCAACTTGAACGAGAGAGAGAATGGATCAGTTGGAGTTGCAGGTCATCTTTGACCAGTGTCCACGAACAAACTGCAGTGAAGCGTCATCTGACACGACAATATACTTCCGCTCCCGAGATCACTTATATATGAGCCTGCCTGAAGAGTGCATCCCCAAGGCATTTGGCATGATTTGAAAATGGGGAGCTGAGTTCAGCTGTGGACATAATAACCTAATTTGTAATTTTTTTTTTTTTTAAATGCATTAAAAATTAGAAAATGATAGCAGCATCATAGCAATGTAAAATGCACTAACACACATCGTGTCAGTAAAGTCTACGAAGTTTTAAAGACTTCTGCTGGAAAACCTGAGACAAGGTGAGGATACAGGTTCAGCCCCCTCGATAAATATCAACATGTGTGTTTACCTATCATTTAAAAAAAAATCAGAAAATGACAGCAGCATCATGCCAATGTAATATGCACTAGCCTTGACCATGCCAATGAAGGTTGCCAAATTTGAAAGGGATCCAATGAAAAACGAGGGACCAGTTGCGGATGCAAGTTCAGCCCCATCCATAAACATGAACATGTATATTTACCTATGCTCTGTAAAATTTAAATGAATCATTAAAAATTAGAAAATGGAAGCAGTGACACGATAATGTAATATGCATTGACCCACATCATGCCAGTCAAATGTGCAAAGTTTGAAAGGGATCCAATGAAAATCCTGGACCAGTTGCGGATACAAGTTCAGAGTTACGGTCGGACGGACGGACGGACGGAAGGACCGACACGGGGATTCAAGTATACTCCCGCAGTATACTCCCAGCGGGAGTATACAAATTAATTTCATGGAACCACTCCTCGAAGCATTTTGTGGTTGAGACGGGAACATTTGAGAATTTGCTCATTGTTCATGGATGAGGTGACTAGCCAGGCAGCATTGATACTCATTGACACTTACTCAAGTGGTCACTTCCATTGAGGTTGTTTCGTGGTGTTGAATTACACCAGCTGACGGAAGCTGGCGATATATTTCCTACCATTCCCGGGGGGTAAACTAAAGCCGAGCGACGCTCGCATACAGCAGAGCCGACCTTGGCATGAGGGGTTTGGTCTAGGAGAGCGAGCCATTGGATTGGAGATTGGATGTCACAAGGTCGTACGCGAAGGGAATATACAAGCGGGGAAAGCAAAACGAAGGGCAAGAGATTGGCCAAGTTGGAGAAGAGCTACGCGGGAAAGAATCGCATTACATTGAAAGTAAATCTTGTTAGTATATGGCACATTCTAAAAGGTCGAGGCACTGTAACTATGCACTTCTTCACACTTCAGCCTTAATGCCATATTTCTTCTGTATATAACATTGCTGTGGGACGTAATATAATCAAATAGCTGTGTGTTCAAATTGTCTGATATGGCCATTTTGATTCCAAATAGTCTCCCCGGGTCGCCAAAGGCCGCTGGTCCTCCCAGCCATTTCCATTGCTCAAGTATAGCTTTATAACCTGACATTGAGTTCTGCAGCTCGACACAAAAATTTCCTTTGTGGGAAAGTGTTGCCTTTTTATTGTCCGTGCTTTCTTAGACAGTATTCGGAATAAAAAGGAAACACTATACTTCTGATCTAAGGCAGAAAAGGACAGTAGCTGAAACAGGCTCAACAAAATTGTAAAGGTCTACTTGGATTAAAAACGAACTTCCGTACTACTTATCCAAGTTAAAAAAAAAACCACACGCTCAACAATGTCAGTTGCCAGGAATGACTGCAACTGTATTGATGCTATGTTGGGAACAGTCTTTCCCAGTTCACGTGTTTGTCAAAACAAACAGTTCTGAGTTTTGCAATGATGGAGTTCAGTCACAAAACAAAACAATTCAAACAAGAAAAGAAAACGAAACAAAAAACAAGCAGTAGAGAGAGAGAGAGAGAGAGAGAGAGAGAGAGAGAGAGAGAGAGAGAGAGAGAGAGAGAGAGAGAGAGAGAGAGAGAGAGAGAGAGAGATTGAGAGAGAGAGAGATGGTAAAACAAAACAAAGCACCCCTCCAAAACAATAATATAAAATATAGAACACTCTCCGTTCCAGTCGATAAACTTTTAATACAAAGACATTTTGCAAAGCCATCTATCACACTCTTCGCGAATACAATAATTCGGCTACCTTATCGTTTTTACGTTTAGCTGTTTGCAAAACTAGCCAAAAGTACGTCACCTAAAAGAAAAAGGATAGAATTGTCGGACATTTGGATACCCCACCGATTCCTGGTTATTTTATTTTCTATGGGCATTCGGATATAAAATATTGTTTTCAAACTGCTGGCGCGGATGATAATAATACATCTGGTACCGCACGGTAGCAGATATAGAATTTTCCGCGCCAACACTTTGTATTCAATACATTAACAATCGAAACCGTACAAGAACTTCAGAATGCATCGCTGCACTTTCATATTTTTAATTCGTTTGCGCTGGGATCTGCGCCAGACCTGGCTGTGATTTAACAGTTCTTTTGTCATCGGTGATTTTGCACGGATGCACATATTGCTTAAGGAACACCACATGACCGCTACTCGGACAGTTCAATGTTCGGCAGGCCAGGTATTCTGCTAGTGCTAACTGTCCGCTTTTGGCGTTTGAGCATTTATCATTCATGCAAAAAGAAAAGAAAACGACCGAAACCAGCACCATATCCGTCAAACTAACTGGGAGCTCATCAATAGGACTGCAACGATCACGCCGTGATATATATATATATATATATATATATATATATATATATATATATATATATATATATATATATATATATATATATATATATATATATATATATATATATATATATATATATATCTAAGCAGTCTGGTATCGTTGTCAAGAAACACAGGCTCCTTATGATTTTAGTTTCATTTAGTCAGAGGATAAGGTGGCAGAAGAAATGTGCCACGTTGCGCGATGATATGTCACTCTGTCTTAAAAATATCTCTGTCCTGGCGCGTGTGGTACTATTGCCCGTAGTGCATATAACCCTGTGGCGACCGAGTCCACAAAAGGAGTCCGTGTGGAGGCCCAGTTACGATGTACAAGGTGCCTGAAAGGATAAGTGAACTACGGACGACAGACTTTAGTCTCCGATTCAAAATCAATTTCCGCACTTCCAATCATTCCAATTCCTGTGCTGTCTGTTCGTTAGACACTTCGGTCCAGCGGCAGGGAATAAAAGTAATCTCGTCTGACATTGATGCCACTTGGAAGAATTAAATATGGCTGTGCTATGAAAAAGAACGTGTTGAATATACAGCAAAGAGGTGTCCGTTCTCATGTCAATATCAAAATGGTATTAAATCTTTGTCAGTGAGTTAATTTCACACATACTGGAAGTTACAATGGTATGTCCGTATTTTAATCGTTTTTTTTTTTGTGGGTTGAAGCCTGTTATATCCTGATAGGAACATCCGTTTGAAGCTCAGAGATACTCTTATGCTTAGTTAAAAAACATTTTTTCAGCAAGTGCTCCCTTTTACGGTGAAAGAAGAGAAAGCGCACGCCACAAGAAAACTGCCATCAGTTCCCGCGACTTCAAGTCCTTGTGAGGTGTGCTTGGTTATTATTACAAGCATCAGTCACTCCGTAATTATCAGAATGATTCCAAATTCAAAGATGCAGTAAAAGGACTTTTCATTGAACAGCCAGAATGTCTGCAGTTACATAAAAAAAATTCTGTAAGTGACGAGTTCTTGATTCCCTCATTTCGAAAAAAGGTACGGTAGAGAGCGCCCTCTGGTAGCAATTGTGTTTGATTGACACTTCTGCAAACAATTACGCATAAAAGATTTAAGATGTTCATTCGATATACATAGTATACATCATTAATTTATGCAGTATATGTGTGGATTACGGAGATTATTTCTCGCCCGATTAATATGACCGATTTTAATTACCAAAAACAATTAAATTAAAAGGAACATTTGCCAAATTTTACTTGGGTGCAATGTATAAGACTGCAAACAGAAAGTAGCATATGATGGTTTTCCCTGCTGTGGAGAAAATGTGGCCATCAGTCGTAAATACCTAAAACCACATTGCTTCTTCAGATGCCGATAAATGTAAAATATTCCCGTACGCAAAGATATTAGTATAATGTTGAGCAAGATAAACATAGATAATGAAGGCAACATATGATTTAGTTTTATTCATTTTAAGTTCAATCTTATGTTTTTGTTCGTGAAGTCATAAATAAGTAAGATTCAAACGTGCAATTACTTTCAGGCTAATTTGGGACGGGGAGTACCGTTAAATCAGAGTGTATATCATAGGATGGTTTGTAGGCGATACAAGGAATATCAATGAACTCAGTCGTTCTTCTTCATGGTAGATACTTTAACTTGATTACTTTTTTTTAACTACGCATTATTATATTTATCTCCTGGTTGCTTCCTTTTTTGACCATATGTATATATATATATATATATATATATATATATATATATATATATATATATATATATATATATATATATATATATATATATATATATATATATATATAAATATATATATGGGGGGGGGGGGGCATGGGACAATAAAAACCCAAACCAGTTGCCACTGGGCCATGTTCTCGTAGATGACGGCAATGTTCTTAAGTACCTCGGTTACTAATGGTAATACTTGCCGGTGGACACACCAGAAGAAAACAAACTGGACTCTCCTCATTGGCCAGGGGTTGTTAAACGAAAGTGGCGTATCGTGAAAATATACCCTACTTCTATCTACGAGAACATCCCTCATTACACGCACAAAGCGAAAATGGGGCAATGGTCCTGTAGTAACAGAGTTACTGTAAGCGCTTTTTCGATATTAGTATTGCATTCGCCCGACTGCCTGGCTTACATGGTGCAAAAAAAATGTTTTACACAAAAATCCACACGAGCATAAAAAAATACAATGCACATTGATTCTCCCAGTCAGGCGTTAGAGAAACAGCCAAGTTTTACCTCAGAGGTTTCGGTGGGAATGTTCCAAAATGATGAATAGATGAGGCCACAGAAGGGCACAAAATGTCTGCTTGGTTTGATAGAGAAGGGACTGCATCTCTCCTTCCTAAACGTTGGGGTTTTTTGCATCAGCTGTGAGGTTAAGCATAATCTTAACGCGCATGTTAAACCCATTGGGCCAGAATACTGGACTGTACAAATGCGATGAAGCAGCCGCCTGCAACACGTTCCTGCTTGTGAAAATAAGAAACACGTTTGCAATTTGCAGCTATTGCTTTTGGTGGTCCCGTGTATTTCACCAGAAGACACGACCCGTGGACGTCTTTGCAGACTGTTTAAATGGAACAGAATTAACATCATTAACATCGGTTTCGTGTCGTCCATATGTATTGCTATTAAATTATAGGCATGTGGTGCCCATTCTTCGGGCAGACCCACTTTGAAAACAGTTTGAATAGTAACCACATTCTGCGAGGGTGTCGTTAACATATCTTGTGCTACCCAACGCCTGAGTAGAGTACAATTTGGATTGTTTTGACTCTGCGTGATGCTGCAAAGCAAATGCCAAATGAAAATATTAAACAGCCAAGAAAGCATTTTAAATACACTTGTATTTTATACTTTTTAGATAAGATTCTACTTATTGAATGTAATGATTACTTCTAAAGACATATTTAAAAAAACACAAGTACACGGATGAAGCTTATACCGATACAAGAACTCTTCTGTGTCTCACTTTGTAATCGTAGTGCTATTGTAATATGCTATTTAATATAAGCATGACAACATTATGGGAGGTAAATATAAGTTTTGCACCTTCTCGAATTCCCGCTGAACGTTTTGCGGGCCCAATAGTTGTTCCGCAGTTCGTCTCGCACACGAAACAGGTATGCTTTTCGTTATGTAGAGCGATTCGCTGAATCTTTTTTTCCAGGCATTCAAAACGTGATTAAAAGAATTTTATAAAAGAAAAGCAATATGTTTACCAAAGGACCAAAATTCGGATGTCATTATCGTGCTTGAAGCACATCTACAGGTGCCAATCTCAAACTGGGCGCCACCTGGTGGTGATTGCCTTCCCCTCCCGGAGAAGCTCTGCACAGCTTAATTTCAGCTGTTAAAGTGCTTGCTATTGGATACATTTGGCGTATTTTTGCTTCAAATGAATATCCCTGGGATGTGGGTGCATTTGGATGAATTATTAATTGACCTCTCTTTTCCGTATCGGGTAAAATATGATTTATTGACAACCCCTCGACCATGCCTTTCCTTCATCCAAATACAAAGTGATAGCACCATGTCAATTATGCTCCCCCCACCCCCCCATCCCCCTTCGAAGAAGGCAGGGCATGTTGCTTTGTTCATGTCGGTCGGTCGGTCGGTCGGTCGATAGAGAAAGACTGTCGTTTCCGCACCATAATTCAATAAGTTTTTTCTTTTTTGTTTCTGTTTTTGTTTTTTTGTTTTGTTTGTTTGTTTGTTTGTTTTGTTGTTGTTTTTTTTAAGATAGGACTTTGATACTGCCCAGATATATAATCCAGTATAAGGGCTAGTTGGAGTGTGGTGGTATTTGACCTTGACCGTATTAACAAGGTCAGGAAGGTACTATATGTCAATTTTAGTTTCCCCACGATAACAAGAAAGTTTTTTTTATGATAGGATCTTTATAGTGCACAGGATTATAGTTCTTATTTGGTGCTAGGTCAAGTTTTAAGAAAGGTGACCTTGATCTAAATTCAAAGGTCACTAGGTCACTTAAGTGAACTTGGTTTCTGTATTGTAACTCAGAACTTAAGTTATGACTTCGATATGCACATAGAAAATAGTCCTTAATTAAGGTTTGGCCAACTTAGAATATGGATGACCTTGACCAAATTCCCAAGGTCACCACCTAGAGTCCTATTAGTGAACTTGGTTTCCACATTATAACTAAAGACATTTTTGATCTATGGCATTCAGTTGTTTTGACTCGATGCACTTAAACACCTACCTTTCTCTGTGCACAGCTGTTGAGTGGAGGTCATCTTTCACTGTTCATTGTATGGCCTAATGTCATTTTAATGCATGCGCATTGCTCAGAGAAATGTGATGCATTTACGAAACCAAAATGTATAGTAGCATCCAAGAATTCAGATGTATGCCTAATCTTCTGCTGCAATAGCGTTTATTTACTTCGCCTTTCTCTATGATAGTTCGTCAGGAAATTGAAATCAGAATTATGCTGTTTCTCATTTATTTCTTTGTTTGTTCTTGCGTTTACATTCACGTGTCTATAAAGCAGACAAACGCCATTATGCTTCACTATTAAGGAAAGCTGTCAAAAATGTAAAATGAATCACAGGCTAGAAACATATCCCGTGGTACACAATCGAATCAATATCTTATAGTATGAGAGGATATGTATGAAGCATTTCCCATGGTCCACAGCTAAATTCAAACCAAAAAAAAAAACAAAAAACAAAAAAAAAAAATAAAAAAAAAAAAAAAATAAAATAAACAAACAAACAAACAAACAAAAACACATGACCCTTCGTTGTTATGTCACAATGTAATATAATTTGACAGGTTACAGTAGAAAAATTCAACGGTAGAGTTTCATGATTAGCTACGAGGGCATGCTGTGTCTATGGATCACTGTAAATGCAACAGTACTAGTTGTTCCTTGAGCAGTGTATTGAAGAAGAAAGACAATATGTTTGCACTGAAAACGATATGAGCAACAAAAGTGTGTGTGTGGGGGGGGGGGGGGGCAGCATAATAAGAATCGTCTTGTTTTTTTTCAAGCTATTGATTAGCTTAACGCCAACGCATTCGATACCAACGCTTGGAAATCGATACAATAACTACTGGTCAGTGCTACAAAACTATGTGACTATCTCGCTTTTCTACTGAACGCTAAAACAGTCACAAGGGAGCGCCACTTGTTAGACCGTTCGAAATTTCAGGGTTTTTTTTTCTCTTACAACATTTGAGTGAAGATGCAGCGAAAGGCCAACTGCTGTGAAGATGTTGATGGAAAAATAAAGTGTCAAACAAAATTTATTTAGTATTGTTGTGCACGGAAAGGTTTAAAAAGCCACAGTAGTTGTGGTATTGTCAACATTGACAGATACGATGTCAAATTAATCGGGCATGATGCATCATGAAATTCAAATTGGTCACCGGCGCGGGCCTGATGTCAAAATCTGCAGGCAATTTAACTATATTGCTGGATTGTCTCCGTTCTCATTGTCTATTTTAGCGTCTTGAACTCAATTTATCTAAATCGTCAGTAACTAGATAAAGCAGTGAAGGGCATCCATTCAACGAAAGCTGTACATTTTATATTGAAGGGGCAGGCATCACAATCACTGCCAGTACGGAATCGTGGTCTGGTGATGCATTCGAGATGGCGAAAAAAAAAAAAGCAGAGAGGCAAAGAAATCAAGTTATCTGGGGGAAGGAGCCATAGTACTGTAAATGTCCCTGGCAGAGACAATATCCTATCACCAGTGGCCGCGTTGGGCTAATTTCAGGCGAACATTAGTCCAAAAATGTCATATTGTTCTGAAATCTGATCTGCTGTGCCATTTAGGGTTCCAAAAATAGCAAACAATACTCCCACCCACACTGTCAAAATGTGAATGTTTCTGATAAATTTTATCGTGACTCATTCCAACTGTCGCTCCTGTAACGACACGTGCAGCTGCCTGATTGACTTTTTCTAGATCCTCGCAGTCGCTACTTGTACATGCCTCCCACACGACAAACCCGCACTCTAAAAATGGCCATATAAAGAAAAAAAATAAAGAGAGTCTTGAGATTTTCTGCTAAAGCGATATTGTAGATGTTTCAAAATGTTAACCATCGTCATGCCTTTGTTAGTTAACTCATGAATATGACTTGTCCAGCTTAAGTCAGATCGTATAAATAATCCCATGTGCTTGTGTTCTGGTTCATTCTGTTAAGATTTGTCCATGAAGACCGAGTCCGGATGAAGACGTGGAAGTCGTGTCCTTGACAAAATTATATTACTGGTCTTAGAAGTGCTATTTATACTAACCATTTTAATGCCCAATTTTCTACTTCATGTTAGTCAGAATTCAATAAATTTTCTGCAACTACAGGATCCTCGACAGTGATAAAAAGAATTGTGTAATAGGCATTTAATCGGATGGAGGAATTTACAACGTTAACAATATCATTAATATACATATCATGAATAAAAGAAGACCACGCACCGATCCCTGTGGGACGCCTGCTCTTTAAGTTATGCTTTGTCAAGCGATGACCAACACGGGTTCCGAAAAGATAGATCTTGTCGAACAAAGCTCTTATTGGAGGATTGGACGTCCATGAATAATGGTGGAATGGCCTTTGATACTATATACTTGCATTTCAGAAAAGCTTTTGACACTGTTCCGCAGATGCTAACTAATTTTCAAACTACATACATATGGTGTGTGTGCGTGTGTATGTGTGTGTGTGTGTTGGGGGGGGGTGGTAATGTGAGCCCTTTTTTAAAATTTGCTTAGAGATTGGGAACAGTCTGTCTCAAGAAATAGGAATAGTTATGTTGTCACAGATGGAAGTGACAAGTGAGGCGCCCCAAGAGTCTGTTCTTGGTCTTGTGCTATTTCTGCTGAATATTAATGGCTTGCCTATCGTACTTTCTTCATCTTGTTATACTTTTGTGTAATTATGATGATCACTCAATTTTATCATTAATGGACGGTGGTGCCCTGCAAAGTGATCTAGATAGGTTATCAATGGAGTCAAATTAATGGTTACCTAAATGAAGATGAAGGCAAAAAGTACTACATATAGGAGAAAAAAAATTAATACTATGCACTGAATAATAATACACCGTAAAAGGTTTACCAAGGGGAAGGATCTGGGTGTTATACTAACAGACTGTTTGTCTAGACACGCAGCAAGAGAAGCAGCATCTAAAGAAATTAATGTATTAGGGAGGATTAAACTAATGTTTTCATATTTTTTGCCAGATTCTGTACTTACCTAGTATAAATGTTATATTAGACCAGATTTAGATTACTGTGTACAGACATGGTGTCTTTTTTAATCCTTTTCTTTACGAAAGGATAAAGATATTTCAGAAAAAGTCCAAAGAAGAACCACTGAGCTCATTTCCGGTCCAGCGAACTTAAGAAATAAGGAAAGATTCATGGAATAGAAGTAAACTGCCCTGGAAAATCGTGGAAGTAGAGGTGACTTAATAGAAGTTTATAAATCTCTTGATGGTCTGCCATCAATAAACGTCAGATCCCTTTCAACAGAAGGGAATATCAAGGTCTCCGTGTAGATTCTAGTATGTATGAAGTCAAAAAATGTAAACACAATTCCAGAAAGTATTCTTTTATTGCTAGAATATTTTGCATGTAGGTCAGTCTATCGTCAAGCCCAAACTGCCTTAAAAATTATCATGACCAGCATTATCTCGGAAATTAATTATAAATGTTTAAACTTGTAAGCCATGTCCCTGCTTTTTACAGTTGCACACTTACAGTATACGCCGGCTGTGGGCTTTATACAGGCACTCATGTACATTTTTACACATAGTAAATCCTTGATTCATTAACTCATATTGTGACGCTATCCAAATGTGGCGCTTCTATCATGAGTAGCACTGGTGATAAAATAACTGACCATAATTGCCCGAATGGAATATATAAGGCTGTATATCACATTTCTTGGTCTTGATGTTACTTATTACTTACCATATGTAGATTTATTACATGCTTAATGTGTCATTAAACACAATTCTGATCATGCACAATGTAGCAAGATTTCTTTCTTGTGGTTATGTACAGCTATTAATTATTTGGAGATGTAATCATAAAAAACTGTTTCTCTGTACTCTGTTATACATAGCACTTGAAGCTAAATATGACAAATCTTGCATTTTAATGCCAGTACCTGACAAAATTCTGTACAAGCGCTCAAATTGACGTCTATTTAATTATTTCGGCCTTTCTTAAACACAAGCGTTTTAACCCAGGCCACAAAGGTGTGCATTTGCACCATAGCGCATGCCCAGTTGTCATGCTTTATTGTTTACCGTAGTCCTGCACGCAAAAATTTGCGTGTAAATAATCATTTACGCGCAATGATCTAATTGGCACTTCACTACCTTGACATTAAATAATCATGCGCCATGTATTGTTGGAGTGGCCAAACGACAAGCAATATACCAGTAAATATAATCCCTGGGTGAAATAAATAACATTTGTAGCATGTAAGGTGTTGCCAGGTTGGTTGAAAATAATTGGGTTAGTGGGTGGTGTTGGAGTGTTTTGCGTTATTTTGCGTGTTTTGCTTGCTTGTTCGAACCACTTTTACGAAGAAAGTGGGAGCACTGGGACTTATGTGGACTTTAGCTGCGGCCTAAACATAGAGTAATAACATTTTAATGTTACGTTTAACACCATTTTGGTGTTTTTTATTCTTTGTTGGTGCGTTTTTTTTCCAGGAGATACACACGCACACTTTTTATACCTTTCCGGTGGACATGTTTAACTCTTTTTTCCCATATGTGTGAATGAATGAATGAATGAATGACTTTATTACTGCACCATAAATACAATAAATGGTAATCTGTAACTCAATACACTAAACAATACACTATACCACAACAGTACAATACAACACAGTACATTACAACAATCCCTGATATGTATGCCTTAGGGGCACCTCCCCCCCCCAAAAAAAAAAAACAGCTCAAAGTATTGTAGGTTTTAAATGACTTTAGAGTACTATAGTGTACCCCTGATTTTCACTGTTTCCGATATAAATTTTGTAAATTGCCATTTAATTTCAATTTCGTCACATTTCATAAGTTTCATGAATTTGTTTTCGGACGATAAATGGTCAAAATCTACGATAAATTTACTCAGAGTATCAAATAATCTATTTCTGGCTTCTCTAAACTTTTGGCAACTGTGTATAGCTATGCTAGGTGCCGTTAACCTCTATGAGAAATATTTGTTGGCTTCACCTGTGTGAGCCCCCAAGGGGTTAATTCGCCGTAATGGCTTCACAGTGCCAAAATATGCGAGCACAGGTTTGTGGTCCGTTTCTGCATGCAGATGTACAAATGGACAGACGCCAGAGCATCTGGCTTTGATGAGGTCGCTAAACTCATTGTGTTTCAGTCAAACTGACGGAAGAAAAGTAGGATTTGTCTGTTGCACTCTGCTGTTTCAATATCAAATGCCAGATTTTGCTGAAACGAGCTGAGTCGGTGTAAACCCTATTGATACCCAAAAGGAGAACATGTAATTTTAACTCATGCATATATTGGTTGTGTAAAACTGTAGGACACGTTTGTCACCTGCCTGGGTTTACTGAAAAGAGTCTTTGGCCTTTCCACACTGTGACACATGCCACACGTTACAAAGGGTGTGACTATGTGTGTTCCAGTACGCTGGTACAAGCAACGATTTTGCCCAAGTAAAAGTGAGAGAAAATAAAAATATTTAGGAATGATGGTTTGTGCGAAGAGCAAAAACAAAGGGGTTTCTGGTACGCAAGTGCGACAAATAAAACGCCGAGTACACCAGTGAAGAAAAAGCTTTTTAACCCTCCCCCCCGCCTAAATGAGCACAGCGGACTAGTCTGGGCATGAACACTATAAGGGCAAAGGGCTTTTCCTAATGTTTTGTTTGCGGTGACTAGTACTAGCAATGTTTGTAGAGATGATAAGACAGAGCATCACGTAGCTTTTAGTTTCCAGTGATGAGGGGTTTTTCAATTTATGGAGGACATTTCTTGCAAAGACGAAGACATTATTGTCATCTATAAATCCGCCACTCAAAGTGTCTAACTTGGCTCCCAGGGAAAACAGGAAGGGAGAAAATAATTCGAACCATAACCTGAAATTCAAAATATAATCACGCAATCTTCGCGGCAAATGAGTAGCCTGCTGTCGCCAGATACATTAAGAGGAGCAATAGGTGGTCCGTGCGTGCTCATGCAATCACCGCGATTACGAAGCATTTTGGTTTCGAGAGTTGTGTATAGTTTCTTACTTCCAAAACTGAGATTTCATGCCTGAATTTTCTTGGAATATGTGGTTGCTTTTGTGATGTCAAAAGCATAACAACAATCTCTTGCTCAACGTTGTTGAAATGAGCCAGCGTGCTGGATAGAACTAGTTGGGCACAGGTTTAGAAAACGCTGACTTTGTTAGTTAATCTTTAAGCTGACGGCTTAATGGATGTGGATATATCACCTTTAACCTTAAGTCAAACATTGTATGAGACTGAATTAATAGCTTTCCATGGCATGCTTTTGGCGCGTTGGGACGCTGTAACTCCAGGCGAGGAATTTCAGGGACCTGGGTCTGTTTATTCCCTGTGTAAAGTGCATTCAATATATTTAGCAAATACACTAACTTTATTTGACAGAACGAACATGCAACATTGGATATGTGAATCGTTACTCGTCTTTTAGTCTGGAAGAGTTCCGAGTATATTGGAAGTGTGCTTGTCATGTTTAACGACATTTTCTGAGGAAAAAACTTCACTAATTATTGGCAACCTTTTCTACTGTACACGGCCACGAATGGTTTATGCACAGCGAGTCGCGTTTACCTACATGAATGACATTTAAATTGTGTCATTACACAGCATCCTTTCTCTGAAATATAAATATAATATCTAAGGCATAGAATATTGACGTACAGCAACTTGATGTAGACAGCTCACTAAAATTTTGGTACTTGAGTTCTCACTGACAAAAAAAAAAAAAAAAAAAAAAAAAAAAAAAAAACGTTTTCTTGGAAATCTGGTGAGCGGGTGCAATATAACCTGACTTTGGTACCCGGGTACCTTATAAAATCTGGCCCGGGACCCGTGTCCTGTATTTTTTGTTTCTGTGGGGGGACGTCACTGTTTACGACCATGGAAGAAAACAGTAATCACATGATATTACTAAAATTCTTTCACCTTCCTACCCCGCCCGTAATCTTTCTATGCAGACAAATGGCCCAGTTGAATACTTCAATTGTTAATACGACTTTATGTCTCCGAATAGTAACATAAAAATTTACATGTATAGTATTGTTGCTATGTCCAAGCTGCTCAATGCCAGGTGAACCTAATTAGGGTCAATATTATCAAGCTTGATACCGAATTTGATTTTTCAATCATTTTGAAAAAGATTTTTAAATCTTGATCTCTGTGTTTTATGCTTTTATGACAAAGAGCTCAAAATAGGCATTTCAGGATTAAAGTTTCAAAGCATTACCACAATACATGTAGTGTCAAGGTTACAGCCATGTGGCCACCTAAATTCTTGCCCTTGGATAAACATAGTGATTGTTTTATTCTGTTGCAAGGACAACACTATTTTTCAAAGATAAATAAATAGATAGATAGATGGGTGGATGGATAAGTAAATGAATGGATAAATAAATAAATGAATGAATAAACAAAGAAACAAACAAACAAACAAACAAACAAACAAACGAACGAACAAACAAACAAACAAACAAACAAACAAACAAACAAACAAACAAACAAACAAACAAACAAACAAACAAACAAACAAACAAACAAACAAACAAACAAACAAACAAACAAACAAACAAACAAACAAACAAACAAACAAACAAACAAACAAACAAACAAACAAATAAATAAATAAATAAATAAATAAAATAAATTAAGCCTACCTTGTGATAATGGCATTAATTTGTTGTCAATAGTGTAAAGAAAACGTAAGAAACAGTATCCTAACACAACCCTAGTGTATCTCTGTCTGCCTGTTTCTCCTATCTATCTCTCTATCACTGTGCCTCTTCCCCTGCTTCTGACTTTCGCCCCCTCCCCTTCGGTCTCTCTCTCTCTCTCTCTCTCTCTCTCTCTCTCTCTCTCTCTCTCTCTCTCTCTCTCTCTCTCTTTTCTCTCGCTCCCTCCCCCCACACCATTTCCATCTCCAGTACTGTTTTTTGGTTGTTTCACTTTTAAAGATTTTACCTGAATTAAAACGAATTTCTTGCAACCATTGGTACCTCAGGCGGAACCTAGGTAAAAAGAAAGACATATTATCGACCGCTGTAATTGGCCACTGTATCCCACGCATACAAGCCAACAGAAAATGCACTGGTCTCCGGAGTTACAGACCAAACTTTAACTCTTGAACTGCCAACTGCGACTCAAATCGAAGTACTTGTGATTATCTTCTCTGAATTATCAAAAGAGATACTATCTTAATTTTCTTTGTAAAGAAGAGTTTCTTCCCAGTTCCAGCGTACCGATAGTCCCATAGAATATAACGGTCCAGGTCAAGATCTGTCCTTGGCGCGCTTTGGGCGCTCAAAGCGCCGATAAAAGCTGTTGACCTACGATTTACAATAAATCACATTTCTATCACAATTCAGTATACAACCGGGAACAGCATGATTGCCAACATTTGCAATAAATTCATTTTTGCATGAATTTCAGCGATATGTAAGCCTAATTTAAGTAAATCTACCGTTTTGTAATATTTGTGTCGACCCATGGACTAAAAAGAAACCCCAAAGTTTTATTGCACCCACAAGGACAAGTGTGTATATTCATGTTTGGAGTCCTTTGGCTTAGAAATGAAAGTGGTTGGTTAGTGCGATTTTAGAACAAGGACCAGATGTAATTTTGTCTAATTTGGTTATCCAAGAATTCTTCTTTTTTTCTTTCTTTCTTTCTTTCTTTCTTTCTTTCTTTCTTTCTTTATGTCTTTATGTCTGGGTGCCTAACCTAGCATGTTGTTTTTCCTCGGGTTCTTGATTTCTTTCTTTCTTCCTATGGCACCCAAATTTGTCCGCAGTTTTTCCGGACATAATGATTCCCCAAACCACCAAACTTGACCGTGGTGACTGACCTACCAATGCAATTATGCATATCGTTTGGAATAGTCATGATGTTTAAAATTATACAAATGGTGGATAATTAATATTTTAAAAGCTCCATATCTTCCAAACTATTGCAGATAGACACAAAATTTCAATGTGCGTGTAAAGGTTAAGCTTACCTGCCAATTCAATGGACAGTACGTGATAGTTGTGAGATTTCATATTATGCTAATTAGGGACATTGACAAGTTTTAAAGTGCTTCAAAACTATCATAGATAAAGATGCCATTCCAACTTCAAATTATAGGTTTGTGGCAAAGCCGCATCCAATGAACCATGAACCAAAGTTGTAGAATTTAAATTTATGCAAAATAAGTGCAATATGCAAACTTTAAATTTCGAAAAGCTTCAAAACCATTATACAGTACATTGAAGGCCTTTCCAACTTCAACTTGAAGGTTTGTAACACAGCTGCACCCAATGAACCATAAACCAAAGTTGTACAATTTTAATTTATGCAAGTAAGGTGAATACACAAAATTTAAATCTTTTTGAATAACCTCAAAACTGTTATAGATAGAGGTGCCATCCCAACTTCAATTTGAAGGTTTGTAACATAGACGCATCCAATGAAACAAAACTGTAAAATTTTAATTGATGCAAGTTAGGTTTATACACAAAATCTAAATTTTGAATAACTTCACAACTATTATACATAGAGGTACCATTCCCACTCCAATTCGTATGTGTGTGACATAGCTGCATATAATGAACCATGAACCAAGGTTGTGGAATTTAATTTATGTAAATTAGGAGAATACACAAAACTTAAATATTGAATAGCTTCAAAACTGTTATAGATAGAGGTGCCATTTCAGCGTCTCTCTATTTGTTTGAGACATAGGTACAGCCAATGAACCATGAACCAAAGTTGTAGGATTTTAATTCATGCTAATAAGACGAATGCACAAAATCTAAATCTTGAATAACTTCAAAACTATTATACATAGTGGTACCATTGCAAGTTTAATTTGCAGGTCTGTGACATAACCACATCCAATGAACCATAAAACAAAGTTGCAGGCTTTTAATTTATGCAAATTAGGCAAGTACAGAAAATTTAAATCTTGAATAGTTTCAAAACTACTGTAGATAGTGGTGTCATTCAAACATCAGTTTATAAGCTTGTGAAATGGCCACATCCAATAAACCAAGAACCAAAGTTGTAGCATTTTAATTCATACAAATTAGGCTAATACACAAAATTGAGATTATGTTAAACAATGGCAAAGTGTAGCATTTCAAACTGTTCTCATTCTGAAGGCGCCCGGGCATAATTGCTGTGAAGGAAATCTTCTTTTCTAGTTTTATTAATTTTTTCTTCAATGACGAGACGATTACGGGCAGGTCAAATCACACTCTTGAGTGATTCTTTCATTTTGCATATGCGTATTCATTCACACATATATATATATATATATATATATATATATATATATATATATATATGTGTGTGTGTGTGTGTGTGTGTGTTATAAATAATTTTTGACAGTTCTCTCAGACATGTCAAGAAATAGGGGTGCACCCTTGTCTGTTTTATAGTATCATTAAATGATATACTGAAGAGGAATTCACATTTTCTACATTTACATACCTATTAACCAGTGTCGTGCTGCTTTCATCGGAATGACCAAGTTATAATTACACCAATGCTCTACTTTCTTGCCTGTCTGTGGTGCCTGGTACGTGATGAAGTTCCGGCACCGTGCGGGAAGATGTCCATGTTTTGCAAAGACAAACCTGCTGCCACTTTGCAGACATTCACGTGGTACAAATGACAGGTCCACTCGTCATTCTGGTTCATTATATGGGAAGTCCCCACACATGTTAATTGGACATTATACGTAAGCTTATAATCAGCCAGCTTGAGAGCACGTGTCAGATATTGTTTCCCGTTGACTGGGAGTGTCTGGGAATCCATTAGATTAAATAAAATAACTCTTGAGTGATGAAGAATCTGTTATCCAGTCTGTCACTGGACAGATTAACCCCCATGTCTTCCCTGTGTGAATATACTGCGTGAAAAGTACGTAAACCCATTTTTAATTTGATGCTTTAACGCTTTCTACTCGGAGTTCTGACGTGTACCAACTCCCGTCAACATATGTTGCAGTCGGAGATCTCATTCTTAAGTACTGCAAAATCCCCAATTAAGATCATCTTCATAAAGAGACTTTTTCTATATTAGGACCATCAATTTACAGACCCAATTTTGTTTGCCATAAATTAAATTATATTCCCCTTAAACCACTCCTTACTAAGGCAATAATTTTCAGTCCTTTATGCGGTCGTTATAGAGAGATTTCACTGTACAATATCGAATGATAATAGAGTTGTTTAGTGACGAGTTTCTCTCAATTTTATTAGATTTAAGATGATTCTGTAATTTGCCCTATTATAAAGTAGGAAATTGCTAATTTTGTGCGGGGCTCTTCTTTTTCAGTGTATATTTCCAAACGAAAGACGATTTAAATTACACAATCTACATTCTACCCAGTAACGTTGCATGCTATTTTAGTAATTTTCCTGTCGGTCATAATTCCATTAATTAAGATGGTGCATCTGCCCCAACTGTACAAATTTAAAATTGAAATTCATTTGCACGAAAATGAAAATTAGCATAAATCTTATTCATAACGAGCAAAAAGCTCCAAAGCTCCTTCATGGTGGTATGCTAGTTTTCCCTTCACCGCCGTCTGATGTACTTTTTACTATTTGTATAAACATTAAAGTGTGTTACCCTTCGCAAAGGGTGAGCATTACTTTCCAATGTGTCCCTCTATTTGCGCCAAATTGATCACCACCCGCTTGAAAGAGTTACTCTCACGGTGCATGTAACAGAAGACAGGCGCGTGAAGCATAATTCAGCAGTCAGTTCTGCGTTGGGCGGTTCATTACGGGCACAGTCGTACATATTGAAAGTCAAGACCCCTGGGGTCAAGACCCCGGTGTATACTCTCCCAAGGGCCAAGAAGCCAGCAATTAGAAATAAACAGAGAATCTCGCAGCACGTAGATGAGTAACAGGCAATTGGGTAGAGATTTGTACGGCAGGGTTCTCTTGTGCGGCCGCTGGCGCTTTGCGAGCACCAGATGTCCCGTGGCAGCAAATGAGGTGGCCCTATCTGTAACAAATCGGGTCAGCTGTGTCCTGTTATGCTGGTACAGGTAATAAATTTACCCTAGTGCAAGGAACGAATAATAACATTTAGAAATGATGGGTTGTATGATGTGCCGGAAATAAAGGGGGCTTCCAGTGCGCATGAACGGAAACAAAACTGCCTATGCCTAGTACACTGCCGGAAACACCTTTCATCCTCCACGCCATAGTGAAGCATGTTTGGTAATAACTTGTTATATAAATTATTATCAACAAACGCATGCACAGCGCCACCTGGCTAACCTTTGACATGATAGCTTTTTCAGAGGTAAATTTTTTAGCTTTGAAAATGTCATCGGTCAAGAGTTCACCAGGTGGCGCTGTGCATTGGTTTGTTGGTAGATCAGAAGCCGAATTGCATCGGAATTGCCTTACATGTAATAGGTAAACAAGCAACCCACGTTGGTGAGAAAAGATGCAAAGCGGGGAGGGGAGGCAGTGTGTCATGTCACCCAATTTGAGCCCCGTAAATAACAGTGCCCCATTGCAACAAGCGGGCGGTTCACGTTAGCCCGTGTCACCACCTAAGTAATCTGCACCATCTGTCGAAAAAGAAGGCAAACTATGTTTTCCATTCCAAAGCCTCTTGCACCCAAATATGTCAGAATTACGCCTAGACATGATTGGTTGGCATGTATGCATGCGCACGGGTCCCTGTTGTGCTGGTTAAATGTAGTTATCTGAATGCAATTGACAACGTGCATGCACTTGTAAACGTGATCCATGCTCATCTGAGTTGTGATTTTAAGTGCTATGCTGGTTATTGACACAGGGATGATTAAAAGGAAATAATACGTATACAGTGGAGTATTGTATTGAGCCACTAGATTGAAAATATTTGTGGAGTGTTATAAACAATAGTATGCAAGAAATGTACTTACAATGGGTATGTCTTCTAGAAATCACTTCAAGCGATTGGAAACCTGGATTTTTTTCCAGTGGCTATTGTAGCCAGCAGTCAATGTAATCCATTGTCTCATGTTTTACATGTGGGTGTCAAAAGAAGCCGTTAGGTCTAGAATGTCACAGATTAATAGAAAAAGCGATAAACGTAACATCCATTCTATTGCATGTGACGTTCAGGCAAGTCAACACCATCCCATTTTTGAGAAAAAAATCGAGCAACCCCCCCCACCCCCGAAAAAAAAAATCACACCGTGTGAGACCGAAAGGCCTTGTGATGTTTTCTTCACATATGATGACGCATAAGCTTAATACGATAAAGCAATCCAATTTAATTATCGTCATCATCGACTACATTACAAGAAATCTGAAAAAGGAACAAATTAGTTGTAGCAGCTTGAACGTTTATTACCATGAGTGATATTTCACACAATGATTGATGACTTGATTGGCTTGTGACATTAAATCCAGGTAAAACCAAAAGAAATGGTGCTTGTTCAGAACCGCCAGATTATATACGATTTCACCAAGACTGGTGTGTGAGGGAACGGTCGTTTTTATCAAAGACCATCTGGATGTTCTGCTTAAATCTGTTTCATGTTGGTCAGCTTATATCAAGGTGACAGCGACAAAGGCTACGTAGACTGTGCGCCTTGCGTCAAGCAAAGTCACACGATATTCTTTACTTTTCCTTCTTCGGCACTGCTAGACTATGGGAATAAAGGTAAAAAAATAAGGTCCAGTGGTCACAGGGGCAGCTAGACTCACGAACCATTACAAATTTTATATGAAGAAATTGACTCAGAAATTTGCCTAAACGCATATACGACAAAAAATGTAATGTAAAAAAAAATCCCCTTTAAACAAAAAAGTAATATTTAAAAACAAAAACAAACAAAAAAAAAAAAAAAAAAAAAAAAAAAAAAAAAAAAAAAAAAAAACAAACAAACATAAAATGATGTGCAGTGTGCCATCATGACGTTCAATATAAATATGGACACTTACCTGTCAAAGCCTTAAAAAGCCTCCACAGAGACTAGTTTTACTCCCCAGCCCTCGGGATAACGTATCCGTCCAAGCTAGAAAAAACAGATCGCTACATGACTTTAAATCCAAATTAACTAATGACAAAGAGAGACCAAAAGAAAATTCTTACTGGTGTTTTATATATATATATATATATATATATATATATATATATATATATATATATATATATATATATATATATATATATATATATATATATATATATATATATATATATATATGTGTGTGTGTGTGTGTGTGTGTGTGTGTGTGTGTAATACTAGGCAAGTTAAGAAACGCTGGTCAAGGGCGACCTATGAGAGGAAGATATGTTCCACAGTTATTTTTTAATGTATAGCGTGCAACGAAGTGTCTTACATACTGTTATCATTCTTCATTCTCCATTCACAAGCAAAACGTTACAGACCTGAACGCTGTATCAAATCGACAAAATTCAATACTGGCGAAGGTGGATCTGCTCACATGAAAGAAGAAAGTCGTTTTACATGAAGGCCTTGAAAACTATATTGTCATAAAACAGTTTGAATTATTTAAAACCTATCTGTGGAGCTATTATGTCCAATTTCCAAATTTCCAATGTATGTGTTGGCAAATGCGTTGTCCCCTTCCGTTTGTGTCTATACCCATATCATCATCGGCCTGTACTTCACTTAATATATATATATATATATATATATATATATATATATATATATATATATATATATATATATATATATATATATATATATATATATATATATATATATATTATATGTATGCATTGATTTCCTTACTTTTCCTTTTTTAGCCCACTGTTAGAGTACGGATATAAAGAATTCATTATTATTATTATTATTATTATTATTATTATTATTATTATTATTATTATTATTATTATTATTATTATTATTATTATTATTATTATTATTATTATCATTATCATTATTATTATTATTATTATTATTATTATTATTATTATTATTATTATTATTTTTATTATCATTATTATTATTATTATTATTATTTTTATTATTATCATTATTATTATTATTTCTTTCAGTTATCCTCTCGTTCATTCATTTATTTAGTAACATAAAGCCTTCTTTGTGCCCTGGTCGCGTCCCAATCGTTATCAAAATATACGTTTCAATCAATGATTAGTCAGTTTTCCTTCATTTTGTGTTTCAATCCGGTCCAGTTTCTTGCTTAACTGTAAACGTAATTAGATATTGCTGATGGTACTTACCTGTGATAATAACACGGTTCCGGATACAGGTAATGTTTTTATAATTTATGAAGAATTTGATGGAAGCCTAGTCATAAATTGGTCATTTCTTTACTAAAATTTCGTCCCCCAAATCATGTAATGCCCACCCAATTTATATATTCTTTTATTTATTTATGAAAAACATATGCCCGACTTTGTAATTTTTAGCCCAGTACAGTCTGAAGAAGAGAAGGTTCACGTGGTAGTCAAAGGACCAGGTTAACCTTTATATCTTATAAATGGGCCCTCTTGTGCCAAATAGTCTGGTAACTCTCTAGTGCCAGACGTAAGAAAACCACAAAAATATTCACGTCCGGGAACAAAGACCATAATAAGTTTGCACATATAAGTGTGTCACAATTTACATCAAAATAAACTTGTCTT
>OZ026626.1:68178734-68186234 GCA_964020975.1 Hermodice carunculata | reverse complement strand
GAAACAAAATATCCTTAAATCAGTTTCCTCTTCCTAATACCAAATGACGAGGATCATTGGATAATTCTCAATTCTGGCAAAACCAGGTCTGCAGAATGAATTAATTTGTTTAATTATTTCTTTAGATAAAATGTGACCACAGCAAGTTAAATCTCCAGCGCAATTGTTCAGTTTGGGGAATCAAAATAAGTATTTGAAAAAAAAAAACATGTTATCATATTTTTAAAAAAACAGCATGGTGTGAACGGGGGCCGTTGCCTTCAGCGACGTATGTTGTGTCAGTGGGGTACTCTTCTACTTAAAATAGCCAGAGAAAGTGCTCGTTTTGAGGATGGCACGGGAAGCTAAGGTGGAGAATTCTCGTGACAGGAACACCGGTGGCCATACATCAACATCAATTTTCGCAACACTTTTTTTATTTTGTTCTCAGTGAAAACTACACAAACATTGACATTTCGAGGAAATTCATTACTTTTTCATCCTTAACCTTACCAATCTGAACTTTTGTCTGGATTATTGTAAGCATACCAAGCACGGAGGTAGGTGGGGGTGGGATGCCGGAGAAGTGCTTTGCATTATAAAGTTGCATGCAGTGTAGCTTTCGCTCAAATAATTCCGATGTAAACTCTGTCTCATAATGCATGCGCGTGTCTAGTTGTCTCAGCTGTTGTTAGGAGTTACGCGACAGCAACCTCCACGTGAAGCCTTTTTTGACACGGTGCTGAAACCGCTGTTTACCAAAAGGGAAGACTGACAAGTAAAACACGAACCGATTGCTAATACTTGAGCAATCATTGCAAACGGCTGCGTTTTCAGTTACATTTGCTTACACCTTCCAGAAAAAAAATGTGTGATATCTGCGACTTTAAATATAACTTTTCTTTTGTCGCTATAAAAAACTTGTATATCTTATGGTGCAATTCCATCCACTGCCAACAGCTGTACATACAAATGCCTACATTTGTGCAAACACTGCACACACAAAGTGTGTGAAATTGATAATCAGATTTATACTGTTCGGACCAATTATTATTATTATTATTATTATTATTATTAGTAGTAGTAGTAGTAGTAGTAGTAGTAGTAGTAGTAGTAGTAGAATTAATATTATTTTCCCATTTTTTTGGAGCTGCAGATATTACAATTATTTTGCTTTGTGTATACTGAAATGATGTATGTCAGCAGGTTGCACCAGAAAACGTTGTTTACCACGATTGCATAGCAACACATTTTCAGTGGGTGAGCAATCTATAGATACGCGGCTTTGCCAACTCTGACTTCTTGTGATTAAGTGTTTTGGACACAATATTGTCAGAAGGAAAGGTTTGATGGCCTCATACGTTGCTATGAAGGACAATTTCAGATATATATATATATGCTGTAGAATCGTCCAAGATGAAGATATGGGCATTTACTCTTAGTTAAAGGGAACCGCAGAAAATATCATATCAAGAATTTAGAAAAGAAGGTGCACCCAGCCTGTAAACCTGTAATGGGCATGCAGAAAATGACATGGGTGGGGTAAACTTGCATTGTCTTGTTGCCATGTGGCGCCGGAGAGCCTGGTTACGCGTGTAGATTCATAGATAGGAACTTTTGATGGCATTACTGTACGTTCCATCCATCAGCCTGCACTGATATCACAAATCTAACAAAGTTTCATGCGCCAAGCACTTCGTATCTCTTGGCTTTTTCTTTTCTTTTGTGGGAAACCCATACTAAATAACCGCATAGTTTTACCAAAAAACAATCTATGGGAAAAAGGCTTAGCATCATATACCATTAAAACATATCAAATTATCAAATTAAGGCTCCATAGGTTTCCAGTCGTTATACCAGCACGTAAACCCCATTAAGGCACGCAATGCTCTACATCTAGGGAGACAGTATAATTGTGCATCTAGGGAGCATACAGTAATCAGTTCCTGCACGGCACCGATAATCTCGGTTTGAAGCGGAACTGCTAATGTGATGTATGACAGCTAGCGTTACAGTTGTTCACTTCTGACGTTCTCTAAAGTGGTAGAAAGTAATAAAACAACCTTTACTCTCTGTATGATCAATCAAGCTATGAAGATTCTATTTGGATAACAACAAAAAGTGGCAGGAAATGTACCTGTGTATTAGGACTTTTAACCACCTGATGCTCAATGCCATCAACTGAGCCACGTTGACTGATGTGCTTAATGGAAACGCACGTACTTTAGCAGCAAATTTGTCGTTAAAAGTAGACATTGCGTATGTATTTGATTACGTTTGGGATTTCCTACTATTCTTGTGATTTTCTTTCTTGCATGAAAATTACCGTGATTTGAAACGTCGACTTCCATTTATTTATTGTTTTCCTAACACATTATAGATGTACATGATTTCACGCTATGATTAAACTTCACAAAGCAAGATTGGAGTCACCAAACTGAACAAATCTTGTTCCATCAATCCTAATTTGCAGCAAGATTTGTTTTCGAAGAGGTATGAATCAATTGAGGATGATACTTCAGCATTTTGCAGAGCATATTTTTGAACCTTAGTTCCATGTTCTTACGTATGACTTAAGGTATTTTTATTTAGGCTACGGGCAGTGTATTCTTAGACACTAAGTGTCGGCAGCAGATGAAAACCAGCAATGACCAAACACTGTTCGGGTCCTGATTTATTTGTATCATTCAATCGACCAAGCTTACAAGATCTGTGTGGTGATCTAAAGCTTTCTCAGGGGTGATGGCATCTTCATATAATGCACTGTGCGCTCTGAAATCTGTCAAGGACATGCCTGTTTCATATCTAAAAATTTTCCCGGGAGTCTTGAATGAAAGAATAACAAGCTATGCCGTGGAAATGAATCTACGTTATGTCCCTGAAAAGTATGTCATGGGGTTGTCATGACCTCCCCCCCCCCCCCCCCGCAAAACAAAAGTTTTATTGAGCTACGTAAAGCTTTCAATTGTGTTCATCGTGATTTTTTCATGTGTAACCTTTTGGTCAGTAATATAACTGGAAAGCTATATGAAGCGGCAAAGACCATTAATGCTGCAGCGTATTCGTAGGTCAGGTTAAAAGATGTATTAAGCAGCAGACTACCTTCCAACAAAGTACGATGTACGACACCATGACACATTCCCACACTCCTACGCTATTTCATTTATATTCTAAAGGCTTCAGATGTGAATTGAAGGATAAAATATGCGATCCATGTGTGCACACTTGCTTGATAGAGATTATGTGTATGCCAACAATACTTTATTAATTTTGCTTGTTTTGTATTTTGCTGGTTTTATGGGGGGGGGGTCGGTCCCTTATTTTTTATTTACTATCTATCTATCTATCTATCTATCTATCTATCTATCTATCTATCTATCTATCTATCTATCTATCTATCTATCTATCTATCTATCTATCTATCTATCTATCTATCTATCTATCTATCTATCTATCTATCTATCTATCTATCTATCTACCTATCTATTATCTATCTGTCTATCTGTTTGGGGTCTTTCGTTTTGGTTCCTGTTTTTGTTTTTCCGTGGATCCCAAATAATCCAAAACCCATACGTTGATTTGAAGATAAATATAGGTCAACTGTAAATATCGCTAAAAGCTAAATAGAAATAAGTGAAAAAGGGTTACGGAACTACGGAGCTACCGGCACCTGTTTAAATAAATTAGAGAGTAGGAGAATTTGTATAGCAAAGTTGATATTATATTGTGTATACCTAGTCTTTTGTAGCGCAAACCGATGGTTGGCCAGGACAGAAGGCCGTGTTTCTAGTTGTAAAGCACAGGCAGCGCCGTCTGATGAAGGAAATTTATTGCCCTTCCGAGGCAGAGCTGATTGTTGGGATATCCCCTTGTTGTAACGTCATTCATAGCTATTTTGTTGCCGGCAGTAGACCTGATTTACAGTGTAACGCAGGAGTGGTCCACTTTCGGTTTTTTAAATGACAACAGCGCCATCAAGCGGTTATCAACAACTGTTAAACAACTAGACTCCAGGCCTTCTCCCCGGCCAACCATTTATCTCGAGAAGTCTGCGCCTGCGCCTGCGGTGCATTCACATTACATTGTTATGATGACATTCAATTTTTACCTCGATTTTCGGACAGAACAATCAGGCTTCTTCAAGGCTAGTGCAAACCTGAACACGTAATTTGATATTAAGAATACAGCAAACACTTAATATGGGGTGCTCGTGCTCTAAAAGCTCCAATCTTTAGATCTCCAAAATGAAGACATGTTGGTTTCGGAGCATACACTAAACAAACATGTATTACTCGAGCGCAGTAACGGTCATGGGGCTAAGATATGTGTGTGTGTGTGTGTGCGTGTGCGTGCGTGCGTGTGTGTGTGTGTGTGTGTGTGTGTGTGTGTGTGTGTGTGTGTGTGTTTTATTCGTTTTGTTTGGTTTTGTTTATGTTTTTGTATTTTTGTTTTTTTTTTTGTTTGTTTTTTTTTTGTTTTTTTGTTTTTTGTTTTTGTTTTTGTTTTTATCAAATATAAAACAGGGCACTAGAATCTGCATGCAAATAAAAGGATAAAGTAAGGAAAGTATGAGTGTATGGTTCATATGAAAACAGCACTGTAATAAATTACAGGATTGAGCAATCCAATACTTTCTTTGTGTAAAGAATGATTCTTGTCAATTCGAGGTGAAATAAGTTGTGCTACTGCTAAGGACCGCACATATTTGGATATTTCGTCTTCAGATATTGGAATTATTTGGTATCTTTCGACGATAATAGATTTAGAAAACATATGTTGAATGGGAGACGAGACAGACGAATAATGATAAGAGTGCAGGCATAGAGGTCTTCGCGGCAGCTCCGACTGCAATAGTTGAACGAAGGCGTGTATGCTATTCAGATCTACTGCCAGCTCATTTTAAAGGGAGACTTCTAGATCACACTGAGGGGTGACATAGCTTGACATGTTTATAATTCATAAATAATAAAGGCAATAAACAGACTGTGGTTATTTTTAGAGGGCTTTGTCCGCGTGGGTGTTTTAAGGGAATTTTGCTTCTTCTTTGAGATAAATGCCTACATTATTTAAGGCACATGCCAAAACAAAATTCATCATTTTAGTGTATTCAGTTGATAGTTATAAAGTTTGGTTGGCAAACTATTCCCTAGGCATAGAATAAGCTGCATTTATTCCGCCAACTTTGAATATAGCACCATTATCCTTAATGTATGTATGTATGTATATATCTTTATTATACTGACTTGTACTATACATAGTCACAATCATTTGTGTATTATTATAAAGAATATTTTAAAATACCCAGCCCTTTGGGCTTATAAGTCAGTTTTAAAGAATATAAATAATAAATATGTGCAACACAATATCAAAACAGGGATAATATCGTATACAAATATGTATACACATCAATTTGGTTTATAAAGAGTTTCTGACCTTCGACTCCAACAATTTTCAATAAATTTACCGAATATGAAGATATTATTTTCCATTACGTATTTAAGTTTCTGTACATCGGGAAGCTGAGAGAAATCTGGATAGCGTAATATAATGCTTCGTAAAAAATTATCTCTCAAGTCATTATATAGAGGGCACGAAAACACAAAATGTAACTCATCCTCAATATTATGAGTACATAAATCACATATGCGGTCCTCTATTGCCAGCCTTCTGTACCGACCAGTTTCAATTTTAAGTTGTAGTATCCCTAAACGTAATTGAGCAATTAAGGATCGTTGCCTCCTACTAATTGGGACTTGAACATACTTTTCTGTAGTAAATGTCTCTTTAAATAAAATATAGGTCCGTAATTTTGGTTTTGACGCTATTGACAATTTCCAGTTATTTTCTTCTAAAATGTTTATTTTTTGATCTAATACTTTAAGATCACAGATGCTCTTATCATTGAATATATCATCATATCCCACCTGATCTAATATAGACTGAACTTCAGCAGACCAGTTTCGACTACACAAATTATATACTCAATACTTAATACTCAATACATTGCATTATTCCTAAGTTTTGTTTGTGTCAGGTGTTTTGCGCCATTATACTGACAGCATCTAAAACCGGGGACCTTGGCAAACCAACGTTGCATCGATTTCTGTCAAAGTAATTGAACATCAACAAAATGCACAAGCCATTGTACACTGCTTGATATATTTACTAGATATCCACGGATAAGCATGGACTGAAGGATTCTCTCAAGCATGGTTGCACCATTATGTTTAGCTTTTTGATATTTTGCAGCGCAACTAGGGCCGCCAATCTATGCACATATACGGTGTTCTGTATATATATATATTTATATATATATATATATATATATATATATATATATATATATATATATATATATATATATATATATATATATATATATATATATATATATATATAGTTAGTGTGTGTGATTATGCACGTTCAAGTGTGCAACACCACGCAAATTACCGTTGCAAAATCACAACAGAAATTTCTGAATATCATTGCTGTTGTTCGGAATATGAAGCAATTTCGATCGGGAACAGCTTTCTCTGCTCATAGATACAGAATTAGGTTCGTGATGATTCTGCTTTGACCTGATTTTGCATGGCAAGACTCTTCGATTTCTACGGGAGATAAAACATAGGGAGGCTTCAAGAGAGAATTCTGCGCATTGTACCGGTTATCAAATAATCCGATTTCCCAAGGCACATGTCATACTCCGTTTTACGTGAAAGCTTCAATTAAAGGGGGGAGAAAACACAGGATATCGGGTCAACACGGGGATCTATTTCATGTGACAAACCTGGCAGTGGTAGTGCTCTGCTCAAATTAACACCATGTAGATCGTTCATTCGTCACGCTTTTGTGCTGAAAATAGAAATGAAAGTATACTAACAGCAGGCTGAAATTAAAAGACTTTTTTTCTGCAATGAAATGCTGGCAGGTAAATCGTGTTGTTAATACATTGAACGATGTCTGTATTTAACATGCGTTTTACAGCCATTTTAATACTGTTGTTCTTACCGATGCATGAAAACGTGTCATTCCTCGATACTTTCCTTTAATACACATCATACGTACGTACGTACGTACGCATACATACATATAAGAACACACACTTTGAGTACAAAAAGCACTGCACATTGGGCCAGATGTATCTACTAAATTTATTCCTAACTGCAGCGTTGAATGAAACTATTGCCAACTGCTCTCCCCTGTTTTCCAATACTACTTGCACTTTTATCAATATGACACATCCAGTACTTCAATAAACTGAATTTCTTTGAAGTAAACAGATTACACGCCTCAGCAACTAACTCCATATCGAAGGTGCTTTTTTCTGCATTTCTCATCAAGAAATATTTTCTTTTCATCCGTTTTCATGCCTAATAGGTGTGCAGATGTATGTGCTGCACTTCACGTTTAGCTAATCATATTGAAAGCATCCCAGTGTCGGGTATGGCCATAAAATATAAGGCACCATGAATATTTTCAAAGTAATATGCTTTAAATCTTCAGGCAAAATCCGTCTCACAG
>OZ026626.1:68148734-68173734 GCA_964020975.1 Hermodice carunculata | reverse complement strand
GTGCGCAGCGCTGTCTCCAACGGCGATCTAGTCTCGTAAACTTCTCTCAGTCTGCAAAATTGATCAAGCTTGCTTCTCATTTTACTTCAAAATATTGGCTTGAGGCACACGATCACTTTGCCAAAAGGTGTTTTCATTTTTTCCCCTTCTTCGGTCAATTTTATACTAGTACCATTTACGGTGCATTCCCCCTCTGAAGCATTAACAATTTACCGTTCAAACGATGTGTCACAAGCTTGTTGGCCCCGCTTATAATCTCCCTTATCGTTTTTCTCACATATTGCACTTTCACAGGAAAAGAAATGAATGAAAGTCTCGGCGGAGATCAAAACCAAATGCCGTTTCTCTCATTTCCGAACTTTTCAACTGGTGTTTTAGCCCTGTGGGCAGAACAAGCATTTTACATTTGATATTTTGTGGTGTCGTATTGGGATCTTGTACGCATTTAATGGATGAACATTGCACGTCATGTTGATAAAGAGATCCTTATAGTTATCTTTTAACTATCATCGAAATATCAAACTCCATTTTTAATAGACTTCCATAGGTATAATCCGAAGAGCTGGAGAATATTAGATGTCCGCTCTGGAAGCTGGGTTTGAACAAATGAGCAATTAATATGTTCCACAAGCCTCGTTCCCTTGGCTCATTACAGTGGATTATGCCCACGAAGACCACCTAAGGGATTGACAAATGTGGTCTTAATAGGGAAGTGGTCTTAATGATAAACAAAAACCGGTCCGTAAATTTGTGGTAGTAATATAGAAATAGCCAATTCACGGAGATAGTCTCAATTGGATATTCTAATGTATTAATATTTTAAATTCATTCTTGCATCTTTTTTTAAAACAGCTACTACAATTTTTTTTTACTGAATTTTAAATCTAGAATTACCAATCTGTTTTTATTCTCAAATACAAAGGAAGAGAAATAAAATTATACAGGTGGGAATCACCCTTCGTATATACTCTACACGATGGTTTTTTCCGAGTCCTTGGGTTTCCTCACAAAATAAGTAGGAAGGAAAGTATAGGCCACCATCTGTGGCAAGGAGAGTGATTGGCTTGGCCTTTTTTGCAATCCATGTAAAGGATATGGGTCTATACTTATATATACATATATATATATATATATATATATATATATATATATATATATATATATATATATATATATGTGTGTATATATATATATATATATGTATATATATATATATATATATATATATATATACATATATATATATATATATTATTCGCATCTATTTTTTTTTTATTTCATTTTCGACAGCTAACTACCAATTATCCAATTAACACAACTGCACATTTAGATGATTGAGGTAGGAATGTCAAAATGATGCCTTGGTACACATTCACAACATTGTAACTTTACAGCTTATGCTGTAAGCTAAGTAAAATAACACAATATATTTCTAAAAGCCAAATAATGACAACGGTCTGAAATCAATGTATCATTGTTTAGAAACACTATGGATTTTAAGTCCATCGGTAATAGGAAACCTGGGTATATAATATTGGAAATGGAAGTTTCCACACAGGTATTTGCAAACTGCAGCCTTGAATTTTGTAACGTAAGGCTATAAATAGCTAATTTTGGACCGCTTTAGAGATCATATTCTTCCAAGTGTGTGCGCATTTTTTTTTCTTATTTTCTCATATTGTTAACTGGGAATAAACAAACTGAAAATTGATGTGGTCCAAAGTCTTGGTCCGATTTTTAAATCTGATTATAAGGCAATTAGTACAAATAATCATTCTTTTTGTACCATCCATTTCTACAGCACTACACGAATGTGAGAATATATACTTTAGCCATACTCAAAGCAACATATCAAATTGGAGAGCTCTGGCACGGCCCGAAAGCTGACGAGACACGAGTGTGTCATCCTGAAGGCTGAAATATCTTTAAATGATTCACGTCTTCATCAGTGCGTCAGCTAGATTTTGTCCCAGATTGTTTGCGCTGGATCTTTATTACTGTACACGCAAACGCTCTGTGTCGAGAGGAAATGCATAATCAGTGTTTTCTTTAACTGTGTTTTTAGTGAGATCCAGACATACAAAGTGTAACGTGACACTGCTAATTTGAAATATCGCTTAAAGATGAAATCAGAAATATGTGTAATTATTCTTTACATCAGGAATATTATTTCACAATCTACCACACAATCACAATGAATCTTTTTATTTGGCGGATGGAGTGGAGAGATACAAAACATAGAATGTCTTATCAAAGTTATTACGAAATTGCCAATGAGATAGCTGATATACATGTACAAACTGAACGAATGAAACACAAATTAAACATTGTGCTATAAAATGGAACGTTTTAAGCTAGGAAAAGAAGGAACCGGTGGACTTGGCAGCATGCTACAGGTGTCAACTTTGCATATCGCGTACTACTACTACTACTACTACTACTACTACTACTACTACTACTACTACTACTACTACTACTACTACTACTACTACTACTACTACTACTACTACTGCTGCTGCTGATGATGATGATGATACATCTAATAATAATAATAATGATAATAATAATAATAATAATAATAATAATAATAATAATAATAATAATAATAATAATAATAATAATAATAATAATAATAATAATAATTTGTTCTTATAACCTACCCCTTTACACCGGGGCCTTCGTATAGACGCACTGTTATTCTTATACTTTCATATTTGGTTTTACTTTTTTGTGTGTCGCAAAGATGAATTCATCCCATCAGCATGGACATAATTATCTTAGTTGTCCTCGTCACCATCATCTGTGCAAACTTTAACCATTGTAATACATTTAACCATCATGTTCTGAAGTTAAAATAATCGTCTGTACTGCCTTCCTGGTGCCTATTTACCCCATGCGCGGTGCCTGTGAATAAAGATATTACTGAAGTGGGACCCCGTATAAATCTAGTTCAATGATGAGCCAATTTTACACATTAGACCAATTGTTTTTGTTACAATTAATGTTCCAGGACAGATATATGTAGACACGATGTCAGCGTCAAGACACCTCTACAGGAGACTACTCTTTGGTGCCACCTTTGGCAAAATTTTCACTGTACATTTGATGTCTTGGCATTTTCTTGTCGTACTTGAGAAGTTAATAGTATTATACGCCAAAACAACAATTGGTGAGCACACTGCATGGAATTTTGTTAGTCAGTCACTAAAGAGGATTCGAATACAAAAAAGTTATTAGAGTGAAAATTTCTGTCAATTTTTTTCCTTCATTAAAACAAAAATGGGACAAGAAAGATAGTGTTTTGACCACCAAACTATCATTATATACATGCATAATCAAAACACTGGCAGACACATATTGTGAGCAAAATTGTATTCAGGAATGTTTTTCATGTAACGGAATTATATTTTCTGAATTGTAGGTGTCCACACGCGTGAAAGTATAATGTCAACAAAATAGGAGTGAGGTCCAACCAATGCATGCCTTGAATTCATATGCCATCAAGGTCATGACGTCAAGCATGACCCAATATCATTAAAGGAAGCTCCATTATCGCACTCAGTCGTCACAATATATACCCGGCCTCCTCTTGTCTTAGACAGATGGAATTTTTTTCTCATTCCAGTTTCTTCACGAAGAGTGGAGTTCAAAATACACACAGAATCACACACACACACACACACACACACACACACACACACACACACACACACACACACACACACACACACACACACACACACACACATACATACATACATACATACATACATACATACATACATACATATATATATGACACACACAATAGAAGCACACTCTTTCTCGGAAAAAGAAAAAACAAACAAAGAACAAACAAGCGATCAACCATTCAAACAAAACAAGAGAACATAAATTACTTAATCTACAGAAACAGCTCCAAGTTATTCCCTAACTTTGTGTGCTGCGTCAAAATATGGCACACGTTCAGAATAGAAATCATTCCTGCGTAGGTAATGGTTACTTCCCGTTATTGTCGTAACACCATCTATGCTTGATTCACGTGGAATTGTAGATGCTCTGATTTGTCGAATTAATCATTTTAATCTACATGGAATGGTTTCGCCCATAAAGAACAAAAATATCGCCTGCAAGGTATAGGCATACAGTCATGTTTCACTCTTGTGAACTTGACATTCAGCATTTCATGTGTACGCTTGTCAAGAATTAGGATAAAAAGCAAAGAAACAAACTTTCTTGTAGCCATGAAAATGAATTACAAGTAGAAGTGTCAAATATCACAGTTTTATACGCACCTAAAAAATGAAGAGTAAAGAAGAGAAAAAATTGACAAAATGGATAAATTTGAATATAAATTTGTTCACCTAACCATAAAATATTCCTTTTTTCTTGGTATTTGCACTTCTTTCGAAACATTTAATTACACATCATTTATTTATGGTAAATAGTTCATACCCTCAATAATTTTATCCTTAAAAATAAATAAAATAAAAAGAGGAGAGAGAGAGAGAGAGAGAGAGAGAGAGAGAGAGAGAGAGAGAGAGAGAGAGAGAGAGAGAGAGAGAGAGAGAGAGAGAGAGAGAGAGAAACACAGTCATGCTTTGTTGTATTGATCTCCAGTTATCGAAATTCTCGCATGTGTTCGAAATCCTTCGGGAGAGTACCCCCTTTGGATTTTCCATGGCTTCAAACGCATCACCCCACAAATTAATATTCAATATTCTCAGCAAGATTTTTGCACTTGGGCTCAAAATACAATTTGTTTGCATCACATCATGAACAAAATAATTGTGAACTATCCAATATCTAATACTACTTTTCTTTAATCTTTTGCTTAGCAAATCTAGACATGCTGTAAATAGCACACTGATCATAAAAGGAATTTGGCTTAATGAGTAACGTTATCGTTTTATCTACGTTTTCACGTGTACTTGCCTACACTGCGCTTTGTTGTCATACAGGCTAATGGGAACAAGATAGTTTGTACTTGAAAGGCGTAAATAGTCCTTCCACTTGATGGAACAACCGTCTTCAATTTAGCACGATCTCCAATTAATAATTTGAATCAGTAAATAAATAAATTAGACTGTTTTCCGAGAAAAGTCCCGCGTGGCTCAATTATTATTTTGTAAATTCAATTCAGCGTCATTATAGAAAAGATTTCTTATACAAGTACCTATACCCCCGGTGCTTAATCAGTATTTTTGGTGTTGTCTAAACTCAGCAGCTTACCTAGGCGTCCTTGGTCGAACATTCCCAGAGGGCGAAAAGGAACACAGTCTCGAACCTACGACTGAAAGGTGTTCTGCGAATTTTGAAGACAGTACAGAACAAAGGGCAGATGATTCATTTGTTATAACTGATAAAAGAGAACCAAAACCAAAAGGATAATGATAATAATGTTGATGATGATAAACCCTTTATCTCGCAATCACTTAACAATAGTTGATACTTTGAAAATGCGCACTGGATATATTTAATACAACATACGCCTTACTACAAAGGGCATAAAAAAACGTGAATACTACAAGGTTGTAATGGTGTAATTCAAGATTTCATTTTTGGTCATCTTGTGAAGCTGCTTTTTAGTTATCTGAAATGTTGAATAGAGCAAATATGATGTTGTCCTTTTGGAAATTACTATCTTGTGAGCCGATGTCAATCTCGCATGGTTTTTTTTACCTTTATTTGAAAACGTGGCATTATTGTGGAAATGATATTTTAGCAAATCAACATCATGTGAAGCCAAGCTATGTTTTTTGTGATTTTTTTTACAATGTCTATCATGTATAAATAAATATAACACTTGCCTGACGGAAATCGTTTTGTTTCTTGTACGTACATAATAACAGCATGGTAAATTTCGAGCTCGTTAAACATGTTGCAGATTTTTAGTCCGTGTAACAAGGTTTTAAGTGTGAAACATGCATGAAGTATTACTGTGTTATGTAAAAAATTTAGGTCTACAGTAAACTGTGGATACTACAAAAAATAATTAAAAATATCTTCGTTTCCTGTGCCACAGTAACATTGTGGTGTTGAAACTACACCTATTTTAAACAAGTCAGCACAGAGGAATTTTTCTAAAATCAAGATAAAATTGCATATTCGCATTTCTCACAATTAAATAATATATAATAAAACCACAAATCCTACGTAACCTAACATCAACGCAGACCCTGTTGCTAGAAACTCTCAAGAGTCGCATACTCTTTGCAAAACAAATCTGAACTTTATTTTTTTTTGAACGTGGGCTAATCCTTTTTTAAATTTGCGTTTACGCTGTCAACTGTTTAACCTGCAAATTAATCGTAGCGTGTCTTTCATACTGATATTAACTTTCATATTTCTGGCTGTAGCAGTTTTGTTTGCGTAAGACACTTTTTGAAGATACCTAATTCATTACTTCATGCGTTCCAGTCTTATACTATATGGCCATTTTGATGAGAGCTTCGCAGACCTTACGTTTTGTATTGTACATCTCAGCATATGTACAGCGACAGTCCACCACCCGAAACAACTTTGGTCTCATCACTATCACTATCATCACTATCATTGAAAACTGTTATCCACTTCTCTTTTCATGGAACCCTTATATATTTGGTAACAATTTGAACATTCAGGCATTTTCTGCACATATTGCAGTGCAGTAAGTGTTCCAAGTGTAGTGAAACTGATGTTGTTTTTTATAATTGTCTGATGAATATAGTTTGTTATTATGAAGGTCATGTCAGGTTGACTCAAAGTGTTGAATGTACTCTTTCTCTGTCTCTCTTTTGTATAAATAATTAACATCTAAATCAACTGACTGACAAGTTGAACTACGTCTTATTATAAATGAAAAAATTTAAAACTGTTACAGGAAAACAGTTATACTTACAGTTACCTTTAGGAACATTTCAATCTTGAACATTTAAATGTCCTTTCAAAAATACTTCTGGAAACCAACTTGAAATGTGACTGCTATCCTTACAAATTTTGACTATTGTAATGCATTTTTGACTACGTTTTAATGATTTGAGGCCTAATGTCACTTGCTTCTGGCTGATGTTTAACATTTGAACCAATGTACTTACTATATTTGGAAATTCAAACACTTTTCTTTTTGAAATACTCTTAGTTTATCTCCTTTAAAACAACATCATATCTTTAACTACATGCCTAAAACACATCGAATTATATAATCATGTTGTTTAGATTCTTATTGATAGTCATTTTAGGCCTAGAGGGCTTTTCTGATGGATTGATGTTGGTGTTGGTGTCACTTTGTGGACTTATATGGATGATGATCATTGTTGAGATGGTGGTTGCAAGTAGTACCTTTTTAAATACTGAATTTTATAGACATTTTCAACAAGTTAAGAACCTCCGCTTACAAATTCTCTGATGTGATGCAAATTTTGGTCCCTTTTCATAAATTGTATGGTCCTGTATGTGCATGAATGACACAACTGTTCAAGCCAATTTACTGAAATAGGCCTATAATTTCAAACAAAACTTTTTGCATTCTGTCATGTGAAAACTAGATAAGGTTTTTTCCCCCCTATGGACCTTTGCACTTACGTTTTGGTCTCTTTTGGGTAAATACGAACTATAAATTTATATGTTTCAGCTATACATACCAAGGAACATTGCCTTTGGTCGGAATTGACTTGGATTTGTTTTGTTAGGACTACGGTTTGGATATGGTAATCACACTGTCTAATTTAGAAGCATCTTGTATATTCACGGTCAGTGTAACAGACTGTGCACTAGTGTTACATATCCAAATCAACAGTTTGTTTCCGCTTAGTCTGTCAAATCACTATCCAAAGTTAACTGACCAAATCTTACAATGTAAGGGGGGGGAGGGCATTCACATGCAGAATGGATTAGCAATATAACCTGAGAATCCCTGATTCATTATGGATAAAAAGGATCGCTATTTGACCAACGAGATATACCAGGCGGTGTCACATGATCTGTTCGTACCATTGGTACCCTCTTACAAGTCGTATTTCGAATTGGGGCATTCCACTGTACAGTCAGGTGTTATATCATGTGTGTGAAAGCATTGAAGCAGTTTTACATGCACAGAGTGAGATACAAGAGGGGAGACATTGTTTCCAGCACATTGTTTTTCACCGATAAGAGTAACTGAAGCGGCATAAATACTCTTCCTCGGACAGGTAAACTCCGGAACTTCCACATGTGTTCGAGGGTTTTTTTTTTCAAGTGGAAGACTGAAGGAATGCCATTAGAACTTGAACAGAGGAGATGTAAGTGAAGAGAGTTTTGGATTTTGCCGCTTCTGCGGGGACCATCTCACTTTCAGTGGATGCCATTCTAATCTTTGTTTTGTATCCCCTCGCCTCTTAGCCCGCGCAAATCTCCGTCAGATAATCTGACTTGACATAGCTAAAAGATCTCCTTTACCTCATGCTCTTTCACAAATCCGGACTCGTTGAACCATAAGTGGTACGTTTGTCACAACACTATTTATATCATGTACCAATGCAATGACTTTGCTGGAATCCAGATTAAAGTAGGTGGAATCCAAATTGATGAACAGCTGCAAGATGGTTATTGTGGAATTGATTGCCAATTGATATGGTGGTTCTGGAGCGGGGGAGGGGGGATTCCTTTTGCGAAGTCAAATTAAACATGGAACGACAAGCTTTCTCCTAATCATTTCCAGCGTTGACACTAATCTACAGAATATTACACTCCACCATAAATATCAAATCCTTCATATGTGGCAAGCAATACGGAAGGGATCCAAGTGAATTGCGGCATCGTTATTTACGTAATCAACAACCTGCGAATAAACCATTCGTCTCAAATGGAAGCAGACGGTATTGTTGCCCACTGATTTCACAAATTATTTCATGTCTCGCCATATATATATAATATATATTCAAAATGCATGTTCGGTCAGGCTCTAATATATATATATATATATATATATATATATATATATATATATATATATATATATATATATATATAGTGTCTGGTTCACAGAACGGATTCCGTGTTTTGAGGTGTATGAGTCACGCTGAGGACAATTAATGGGCAAAAAAACCCACGTGTTGGCCAATCAAATGTCACAGGCAAAAATATAAATTGTGTTTTTTTTTCTAAAAGGATGATGCTCATTTTAGTCGGTAGCTGCATTTTTCAACCTGTTTTTACCTGTGTGTATATACATTGTTCATGTGAATGCTTCAGATGGTTTTTTGTCAGTGGAGGTTCGTTATTCCTATTCAACATGCTCATGTTAATGCTTCAGATGTCGTTATGTCAGGGAAGTTTTTTGTCCTATTGGACCTGACTATATTATTACTCCAGATGTTTTTATGTCACTAAAGTTTTCTTCCTATTCATACGCTGTCATCTTGTTAAGGGTCCAAATCATGAGAGAGAGAGAGAGAGAGAGAGAGAGAGAGAGAGAGAGAGAGAGAAAGAGAGAGAGAGAGATAGGGAGAGAGAGAGAGAGATGATAATTTTCTATTTACTATTTCAAACGTGATTTACAGTCCCACTTCAAACTAATTGTACACCCCACAAAATATGGCTTCACTGGAAACACAAATTATTCCTTGACGTAAGAAGCACTTAATTTTTCGAAAATATAATCTAAGTTCCTTCTGTCAGCAGCATTTCGAAAGACAATGCTTGAGCCACTCAAGACAATGGTGCAATTTTTTAGCTATTGTATTATTTTCTTGACATGAGCAGGAAGTTATGCTTCGCGCACAACAGCTGAATAGCGAGTCACTTTTCTACAGATGTTCGGTTAAAAAAATACTGAATTTCTTTTAGGCCAAAGACTTTCATTTCTTTTCCTAACATTCTCAACACAACCCTTTGCAAACTACTAAATCTCACCAACAACCGTACATGTTTGCATTCGGCGCGGTTATGGCTAGCATAAAACTATTAATTCTGGACATAAATTATTTCGTAAAAAATCAATTTTTACATAGAACTTTTACTAGCTTGACGTAATAGTATTACCGATTTTTAACATATCTTTTTTTTTTATTGATAGCACGTCAGCTAATAGAAATTTTCATCTTGTGTTACCCGGCCAATTAGTGTCCAATGGTTTTATTTTGGGGTGCATGGGTAATCTTACGCGAAATAATTTTTCTAGTTCTCTTTACGTCCCACTAAAGCTATTTCTTCCCTCGACCGCCAGGTTTCTCTTTCTAAATAAAGATGAGAAGTATACCAGAGTGACCACCGAGCAACTTCCCTTTTGTCTACTTTTTGTGTTTAACGTGAGGTTGCCTTGCATTCCGAGAATTTTTCTTAAAGATACACTGCTCTCCAAGAAGGTTTCTGTTTGTCTCTCAATATGTTGCATGACATTCAATTGCATACTCGTGTAACACGACGACATTCTGATATCTGCCTAGTTGGTGAGAATGTTAATATTTGCAAGTATTGCAACGGGCATGTATGTTATCAAAACCAGTCCTATTCTACTCTGGCATTTCTGTACACATACTTCATTGCCTTATTCTCAAACAACTTTCTTGCTCTTGGGTGTTAAGTGCTTGATGGGGAAAAATTGCACCAAAATATGTCCATGGGTTACTTAAATATCTTATTGGGCCGAGAGTGGACGTTAGGATACGCGAACTGGCACAAATTGCCACGCAATGCAGGGGATTGCGAAGGTTGGCACAATCTCAAACTCCCCCCCCCCCCCCCATAAGAATAAATGCGTTCGGTCTATTCATCGAAAGGAATTCATTGGTTGGTCAGGACAATAATGTTTGATAATCTTAGTGGATAGCACACATTCCGTTGAATCTGTTTCAAGTCACATTTTGTATAAATTAATTGTAAAGATGGATCGTCTCCTATATCGCCACTACTTTCATGCACATCAAAACGCCATTTGGGGCAGTGGCATGCAACTACATGTATTCATTCGTGAGCACCAGCTGGGTATACCAGTAACTCATATTTGGACTCCTTGCTAAGCCTGCATATAAATCCTTGCGTTCGCGGCATGACACTAGTGTCTCCTCCAAAGAAGCAAACTCGGTTCTTTATGAGAAATTAAACATCCTATAGACATATACGTTAAGTATATTCACTGCACATAACGGAGCCTTTAAAAGAACTGTCCCTTTGTTCGGAGAGAATGACTTTAATTAGTAATTGCAAGCAATTGCATGCAGCTTAAATAAGATGAAAGTCCGCAGAATTGTTAATCTTCTTCTCAGAAATAGGATTGCCAAATTGCAATACCGTACTCAAGGGGGAAGGGGGGCAAAATTCGTTGATAGTAATTTTCGCCCAAGCGACTTTAACCTTGATAAAAAAAGTTATAGATGCAAGCAGTTGATGGCCAGCCAAGAAATATTTCCATGTAAAGGTGATATGAAGTCATCTAAGCCATAGTGCTAGTTTGTTTTAACATTAAAAATTGCGAACCCAAAAGAAACCACTATTAGGGTTATATGAAATTCAAAGTTTATGATTATAATATCTTTCTGTAAGATTCGTGTATTATTTAGTTATTATACCACTTGTGCTTCTCATATTTATTGGTGTTAGTCCAGGTAGTCCACAATACGAATACGAATTGGATACCATTCTGGTTTTAATTTATTGCTCCCATTTTACGATATATAATCCATGTCCTTCGTCCAGTGTATGTTAGACATGGAGGTTATCTTGTTTATATATATATATATATATATATATATATATATATATATATATATATATATATATATATATATGAGGTTCCACTGTATATATGGGTTTTCTCACAAGGGATTGAGGCGCAGGTCATTGCATAAGAGAGAAAGTAACCACATGATTCCATCAGATATAAATACGATAGAACTAAAGCAAATGCATAGAGTACGATATTTTACTGTGCTAGCTCAGGATAGTAGAGCTTTTATGACCCTTTGGCGTCGGTTTTCTCCATTCTGTCTCAACGTTTAATATTTTAGACTTTTTCTCAAAGGTCTTCGGTCAGACTGGTTTGATACTTGCCCCTTGCTACTTTGTAAAGCTTGCCTCCAAGGTGGCGTTGTGACCCACTGGGGCCAATGAATTCAAAAGTGGCCATTAGAATAGCTATATTTGGGTAATATGCTGGGTACCTATGGTAGAGAAATCTACATTTGATGAAATTTGCTAGGTGGGACAAGTTCATTGACCTTGTGATGACTTGAAGTGACCTTCACGGTCACCTTATGCAGATTCATAGGTCTTTTTTTTGGCTATTTTGCCGTCTTTTTGACACATAACAAGAAAATGGAAAAAAAAAAACCAAAAGGAACAAGTTGTGTAAAATAATGCTTAAACATTAAAAAAATGAAATTACCCGAAAATGAAAAGTTACAAGCGGTATGTCGCGACAGTTTATCAACAACATGTATACATCTGTATATAAGATATGAGAAACACAAAGATTACGCTCATTAAGTAGATTACTTGAAAAAAAACCCCACAAATCTTATGTTTTAAAGAAATCATGTCCATTTGAAATTTTAGTCCATAAGCTTATTGTTGGCGGCCATCTTGGATTGAGAAATCGAAAACGAAGCAATTATTTCAAATTGGTATCATTTCACTAAGATTAAAGAAATTCGCGTTAACTGTCGTTCAAAATCATATACTCTTTTAGCTGCATCCGATGGTGGACACATTTTAATGAGGAAATACGAAACTTCTCTGATATGCTGAAAAATACTTTTTCTGCCCAGTATTTTCTAGCCCAGTAAATTTTTCAATATGTCAATTTTTTTTTTTGATGATACTCCTTAAACTTCATTATTTTCAAATATGATATCCATTCTGAGTATGTGTATCAATACCTGTGTGAAAATTGACATAGAAATCTGTTTATAGCTACATTTTGGTGTTCAAGACCATTTCAAAGTCAAGTTTTGTATATCTATGCCATATCTTACTGTCTGCAAAGTGTCATGAGACGGACCTCCAACTTCAGAAGATAATACCAAATGTATTCTTAAGTAAACAAAAATTAGTTATTTGTCCGTATAGAGGTGAATAAAAACAAAACTGGTAAAAAAAATATTTTTAGATTCATGTTTGGACAAAAACAAATGTTTCACTCCTGCAAAAAGGCTTAGCGAATTACAAGGTGGATCACGTGAGGTCATATTGTTTTTATTTGGCTATTCAAGGGATCTGAAAATTTTCTCTATATTCATTTTTAATACTTTTTCTTCAGAAGGAATTTGTAAAATATGAATGTATGGTTGCCGAACAAAGTGACAATACTCACATGCTTAGAAGCAAAGACGAAATTAAAGGATTCGGCAAACTGTCCATATGAAGCCAGGAACAGGATTAGAATGGGACATGTAATACAAAGTGCATGGTCACAAAGCACCGTAAGCTTCAACGCACACTATTTGTATGCAAAGTTGATTCGTTTTTGTGGCCCTTCATGTCTGTTGTGTCTGTGACTCTCCACCTAGGTTGCAAGGTAACGAGGCATGCTCTGCTGAGTGACCCTTCCACGGTTGTTCAGCTCAAGTTGAACACGAATGTTGCATCAGAATTGAGACGATGCAACTGTGATCCAATTAAATGTATACGTGTCGGGTACAAAAAATAAACTAGACGCGATCGCGGTATTTATGCCCTTCATGTACATAAATGGTGGAAGACAAGCCAGAGTAGACGCCTGAAAGTAAATAATGTCGTTGCTGACACGTCAGTGGCTGTGAAAAAAACGCATGGCAATAAAAGGTCTCATTTGAAAGGAATCAGCTTCCTGAAAGTCGGAAGCCATCCACACATCGACATGCTCATCGGAATAAATGTGCTTGAAATACATCGCTCAATAACGGAAAAATGCTGGCCGCCCCAGAGAATATATCGCTTGACCAACCCCCCCCCCCCCGCCTACAACCCGTATCAACACTCTTACAATGGATTGTGTAGGCACACATTCACTACCGAATTCAGATTATGTTAGGACATACTTTGAACAAAGAGATGAGAGTAGCTCAAATTATTGTTATGTACAATAAGGGAAATTGAGTCCATGGACGTGACCCATAATGCTGAAATTGCTAACTTTGCCAGAAAATCAAATTACTCAGGAGTCGCGTACAGTCACTCATGAATGTTACCAAACCGGAATTTGATAGACAGGAAATTATCAATCTGGTCACGAAAGTTAGGACATGGGTAGATCGCTTTTCATAAATTGGAATTTATGATTGAAAAGGGGGCCACATGTAGCGGGTGAATAAAAACAAAAAGACCAATGATGGTTAAGCAAATAAGATAAGTTTACATCAAAAATATTATCCCGCCGCGTTGTGTGAAAAACAAGATCAAGAAGAGTACTTGCCTCAAAGTGATACGCGCCAACAAAGTTACGTCTAGAGTGTGGGTGGTGGTTGATGCCGCAGCAAATTACGATGAAAAATCAACCAAGAGACTCAGTTACAGCAGATGCTGCTTTGTGTACCACGTGATGTATCACTTGTTGATTTATTCAAGGAGTCTCGAACCAACAGGAGGTAGCGCTCCTGGATTTTGCTACCGTTGATGTTGTCTACATGTGCTATGTTGATCATTTTTGCGGTGTTTGGTGCGGTCTAGCAGGAGCCATGAATTCAGTGACAAAATCATTCCTAATAATAGCGCTTTATAATTCGTTTGGTGTTATGATTATAGCCAGATAAACACATCATTAATTAATTCCTGAGCTAGGAAAATATACGCTCGCTTTTTGGTCTGAATTAATCATAATACCAAATATTTAGTGATAACCCTAAATATTCAATGATGTGATCAAATAAACCGGAAGTGACCTTGGTGAAATAATGCTAAGACTAATAATGTTGAACTACTTCCGGGCGACCTTCGATACATGACTTCCGACCTTCGTCACGTGTGTATATCTGTAAACAGCTGGTCGCGTATTCTATACAAGTTAATCAATGCTTGATCAACCTGTCTTGTTCAGTCACTTGAAATGTTACCCTCTTGTTAGGTGATAGAAATCGACCGTATTGTAAGTCTAACGGTGTCTTAAACACTGAGACACGCACTGGTCGCAGTTGCTGCCGCCATTTTACAATGATGGCGATACATTGGTCAGTTGCTGCGCACGGAAAAAGACAGAATGGGCAACTGAAACGCCCCATGGTCTGAAGGCCTGGTCCGTATAAATAAAACACGCAAGCCATATATCCAATATGACTTATTTGTTTGTTTTGAGTCAGTAGATAAAAATTAACGTTAAGGTTGATAATTATTTTCTTGTTTGATTTGCGGAGACCGCCATGCCCGTTCCGTGTCTTGCAGGTCTTGGACCAGTTAATATGCTGCGGGTGTAGGTATAACAGAACTTTCAGTCACGCAATGGATACAGGGCCTCAGGTGACAGGCTATTAAAAATAAGGGAACAGAGAAAATTAATTTGTTGTCATATGAAGGGAATAAGTAAGCCTGATCATCTGTGGTTTTGGGAAAGGTGTTTTCAAGGATTGGCACATCTTCAAATACATTTCATGATAAGAATCAATCGAATAAACGTTATCTTTGAATATTTGATGATATGTTTACATAATCAACTTTATTAAACATTTATGATAACATTAGATAGAATTGATCATATCATTAAATATTTGATATGTTCAATTACTGAATTGTAGAAGAAACGGCGTTACATAATTTGCATATACCGGTGTATATATGTATATGGATATGTATATATATGTATATATATATATATATATATATATATATATATATATATATATATATATATATATATATATATATATATATATATGTATATATGTTTATAATATTAGAACATTTACCGCTTGTTCAGGAAAGGCACGTACCGAAGTGACCTAACAAAAATTTGACTGTAAACAGGTGGTGGAATTTGGAACACTCACTAATTAAATTCTGGTGACGTCCCTTGAAAAAACCTTATCCTTATATTAAAATTTTGCAAACTCAAGCACTCTCATATGACAAAGCCTCAGAACCTGAATCTGTTTCCGACTGCATAAATCCTCAGCTGGCATCATGTACTATACAGACAACCGAAGTATTTCAAATAATGGATACCTGAAGAGTCAAGAAAGCACTATCCATTTGGTTGCAGGTACTATTGGTAAAAATACATGGAAATTCACGTCATCATTGCTCCTTGCAAACAGCCTCGGAAAAATATTTAGCATTTCATAGTTTGTTAGCTTTTTACCTTCCGTGTACGCTGTGGTGTCAAGGACCATACTGTTTTACCATTACCCATAAGATTGGCCAAATAAGCAAGTAACTAAAACAAGTGAAGCTGTCTGTATTTTATGCTTAAATCAGCGGGCTGACATTTCTTTCGTTGTCTGTCAAACACAACTCGATCAGGTCACCTCCAAGATCTCAATCAACAATAGCTTTAATGTATGATAAAAATTTGTTCACAGAACAGACAAAAAAATTCTAAAGTCGGCAGATTAAAAATCGCCCTCCGTCCGACATCTGAAGCTATATAGCTCTGGTTTCCTCGCGTATTTTGCAACGGGGGACATGGTAATACTCGTTTCATTGTGAACCACAGTCAAAAAAATAAGAAAGAAGCCTAAAATAGCGACGTCATATAACAAAAAGCTCAATTGGGAAGCAAATTTGTGATATTACACGATAGAGAGGTAGGCAAAGAATGGTAAACTAAATGCTCTGGAGGTAAGAGAAGCAAAACCGAACCGAGAGCAACAAACAATGGCATCCCCACCTAAGTTGAAAGTAGGCACGCCATTGCCAGCACTTGCAAGATTAGGTGTCGATTTTACCGGCTCATACGTGACTAAACAATGCCATGGTAAAGCGTACATTTAAAGTGTCAGCTATCCGGGGTTATGCAGATATAACAGACAAGGAATAGCACACGGCAGTTGTAAATGTAGAAGGGAAGACTACATTAACACCCATTGCGTTATCATGGTGACAACTCAAACAATGGTTCGGTGCTAACATTAAAACATGTTGGGTTTGGTTTGTTAGAGGGTCAGCTGGCCTGGATGACTGTCGACACAGCATACACAGGATACTGTAAAGTTACTTATTTTCGCATGTATAAATTTTTCATCGTTTTTGCATTTCACACATTTCATCGCATCATTAATTTCACCATTTTCGACATAATTCCTATTAAATCAATGTTTAACTGCTATTTCACTGTATTTTTTATTTTCACGGTTATGTGCCATCAGTGAAATAAGTGAAAATAAAAATACAGCGAAATAAAAGCAATTTCCAGCAATTCACGCCAAAGATACAGCAGAAAGCAGGACCTTTGGAGACAGTTGTGGCGTGCATCACTTTCTTTCCATGCTAAGTGCCAGACAGGAATAGAACAGTCCATATTATGACTCGCACAACTATGGCATAGTGTCAGTAATCGACTCCCGATGCCCAAGAGACATTTGATCTCCGAGCAAAGTTCTTTCAAAGTTCCCATAAAATGACGGGCTTGTTCGCCGTGCTGAAGTTCTGGAAATACACCTGTAAACGACTGATTCATCGCCATTGCTCTATGGGAACATACGATGTGGTCATCAGTTCGATGCATTTCAATTTTGAAATTAAATTTATTCAACACCATACATGCATTCAACATGTACGAATATTTTGATGGATCCGACACCACCTCTGAATTTTTACATTAGTGCGGCGTAATGGACCGTTTCAATCGCATTGCACCCAAAGCGCGCCCAGGAAAGCTGTTGACCTGGACCATTGAATTCTTTTTACTAGAAAATGAAACTAGCACCTTATTATAATTCAGAGCAATTTGTTTTAAGGAGTTGGAGTTTAGTCGCATTTGGCACTGAAAGAGTCAATAAAGTACAGAAAGATTCAAGTTTGGACACATGTGTAGCGAAAGAACAGCTTGACTGAACATAAAGTTGGTTCATTTCAATCTTAGCTGACATACTCTTGCCTTTTCTCGCGCATTACGTCTAATATGCAAACTTCGATCATTTCATAGCACCTACAGCATTTAAATAAAAAGTTGAAAACTATTGACATATCATATAACAGCAATTCTGATGCATAAAACTGTTTTTATGCATGCTGGGTGTATGTCACGAAATTTAAATCTGGCCAGCGTATTTCTATAAGATCAATATCCAGCCTTTTTTTCTTTTTCTCAGTTGTCGATGAACAAAACAAAACAAAAAAAAAAAAACAAAAAAAACAAAAACCCAACGTTTGGGTAATTTAAGAATCCCCTTCAGTAGTAAGTCAAAGGTATCATTGAAGGTGCTTCATTGGCACAATAATAGACAAATCTACACTATCACCATTACAGATACGGCCCCCAGAAAGACCTGTCGCTTAGCCAGGTGGAGCACATTTTGGTCAAGTTTGTCACCTCACACAAGCAATTTATCTGGTCATTTTGTCAATGATCACATACCTATCCCCCCAAAAAAAACAACGAAAAACAACAAAACCAAAAAAACAAAAACAAAAACAAAAAAACAAAAAAAAAAAAAAAAAAACCAAAAAAAAAAAAAACGAAAAAAAAAAAAAAAAAAAAAAAAAAAAAACAAAAAACAAAAAACAAAAAAAATACAAAAAATAAAATACAAAACAACAACAACAACAACAACAACAACAGCAAAACCCCAAAAAACAAACAAAAAAAAAAAAAAACAAAACAAAAACAAACAAACGAACAAACAAACAAACAAACACGCAAACAAAACAGAAAACAAAACAAAACAAAAAACCATGTCCGGGCACAAACGCTGGTGAGACCGCTAGTTTCTTCAATTGAATAGATCCGGCCTGACTAAGTTGTCCCTCATAATGTGTCGCCCAGCTTGCGTGGAATATTTATTAACCGCTGTTGCCTTTGGTTTAGTGTTGTTCCGCGGAATGCATTTTTGTAGCAACTGGAATCCTAATAACGGCCATCTGAAACTGAATTTGAACACTAACATTATTTTTTAATTAAGAGAGACTTGTAATAATTTCGAGGCTTTCCGCTTACCTGTCATCAAAGACTAAGTCACAGGGGTCATCAACCACCAACTCATTGAAATTCTGACAGATAGGGAATGTTCCTGGGTTTAATATGCTTTTGTATGAATCTCCTTGGGAAAAATACATGTATGTGCCAATTTTGGTGCTTTTATGTTGATTTGAATACTAGTAGTTCTTTCTATTTTGGCCCACACCTCGGCTGCTTCCTCCATTCAGTTTGGGAAGACGAATGCGCAGTTTTCTTCAATCTACAATCATGCATTAAGCGTCCTTAAGAGACACTGGGGTTTAGTTCATTGTGCTTCTGATTTCTAGGTTAAAAAAAGTCGTTTACAAGGGCCTAGAATTGGGAGCACCCGCAAATGCGCTGTCAACAGAATCCTGTGGCGGCCTGGAGGTCAATCGAGCACCTCCTTGCATTAGCACCTGACGCTTAAAGCTTTTGCTTGTAGGGTTCTGTGACATATCGTTGCATCAATTTGTTCACCAGGTATATGTTGACTGTAACAAAATAAGGAGAAGGAATTGAATATTGATAGCATGGTCGCGACATGCACGGAAATACCAATTTTAATATCTCCGGCTGTCACCCAGTGACCCGACGGTAACTGCATGGCGGTGCAGAGATAAAGAGCTCGCATAGGTCTTGGCATCAGGAATGTTTGCACTAGGCCATTGCCTATACCACAAATGCTCAACTATCAGGAAACATTTTTACATGATCATACAGATAATATGTTGTTTACACTTCTAACGAGCCTTTCACATTCCATACATGGTATATTGCTGGCGTTTTTTTTTTTTTGCTGATGTATATCGGCTGTATCCTTCGTCATTAGTTACTTTTGGCACTGAAATCTGAAACAAACCACAAGTTGCTTTCTAGCATCGAAACTAGAACATAGAACTGAAAATAAACCGCGGTTGAAAAAAATCCTGCTCTACGGTTTTACTGGGATTTTTTCTTCAGAAGAGACAGGGAAACATATTATGTTATTCAGGATATCAAAATGTGTTAGAGCTAATGCAACTTCCAATTCAAGTTCTCAAAATTACATAGGAATCTACTGTGCAATTGGTCGCCTTCATTCTCACCACCTGCTATAATAACCCCTCGGTTAAATAACTCTCCAGCTTTATGAGCATTTCGGTCTTCACATATCAATTTATTTGAAATTCATGTAGCTCATGGTTTTGTCGGAGAATATAAGTGTTGATATTCGGTTGGTTATGAAATTTGATATTCAATATGTCATCCATCAGTAAATTTCAGGCGTTTCTGTTTGTTAGAAGTAAAATGTTCATATTTCTGTTCTATGGCACAAACATTTTGTCGCGACTATAGACATTTTTGCCATTTGTCAAATGTAACGTAGACACAGCGAGCCACTGTAGATTTTTCACAATGGATATCTGTTGAGCGTGTATTCAACCGTCATCTATAATACCCTTGCCATTTTATTATCAGTTTACAAGGAAAAGATCGATGTCCAGTAAACACCTGCAACCCATATTTGCCCTTTTTATGTTTGATAATAATAATAATAATAATAATAATAAGAATAATAATAATAATAATAATAATAATAATAACAATAACAATAACGCTAACGCTAACGCTGACGCTGACGATGACGATGACGATGACGATGACGATGACGATAACGATAACGATAACGATAACGATAACGATAACGATAACGATAACAATAATAATAATAATAATAATAATAATAATAATAATAATAATAATAATAATAATAATAATAATAATAATAATGACGGTGTAGAATATGTTTATAAGTTTAATACATTTTGCAGCAATATATTACCCAGGCGAACTAATTGTCAGGAATACATTTCAGTTCTATCTGACATGGTCATAATGCATAGATTCCCAAGCATGGCCACATGTGCTTCGATATATCATACAATCAATCAGTACATGATGCCGACGTGGGATTTTGTTCACACACACACACACACACACACACACACACACACACACACACACACACACACACACACACACACACACACACACACACACACACATACATTATATCATATTTTTCAAGCATCAATAACCAAGAATTGCGCGGATGCAATGTTTTTTTTTCGGATGCACAAGATGTAGTTGATTGTCGCTGAACATGTGTACTGTGTGTGCTATCTTCTTGTGTAGACAATATATTGTATTTCATAGCGATGGAGACTGCCATTTTTTTATCCACCGATAAAATGACCCTGCTTGTTCTGATCTTTAAAAAAACATAAATTGAGGGTCACATTTGTGCTGACCCATTAGCTGAATAAACGGGCAACGCATTTTGAACAACAAATTATTTACTTGCGATACACCGTACTCTTGTAAATTAAATCACTGCTTAGGGCTTGGCTAAGGCGCTGCATATATAATGTCCATATATATTTTAATGCATTACTTAGTGGCAAATTGGACCTTACCAATATATCTTTGTGAGGTCTGTTGCACTACAAATTGTTTGTTGTGCCTCTTTCCTCGAACTAATTTTAAAACTCCACAGTTTTACCATGTATTGATTATGCCAATACTGTTTGGGGTACATGTACTGAGACAGTTCTAAAATATGCACAGAGACTGCAGAATGCTGCGGCAAGAATTGTCACTGGTAACTTTGATTATATCAATTACAGAGGAGAACACATTGTGACAGATTTAAAGTGACAGACTATCAAAGAAAGACGGAAATTCCACATGGCAACATTAATGTTTAAGTATACGCAGGAACAAGCGCCAAACTATTTACGCTGTCAACTATATTTCCTTGGCGAAATAAGCCACTACTCAACGCTTTGCCACTTACAGAAACCTTCTTGCACCCCACCCGAAGAACGATATATTCAAACTTTTATTCGTGTATGATGGTGCTTACATTTTGAAAAGCCTGCCTGTTTTTTTAAGCAATGTGATTATGTATATGATTTTAAACGTCTGTACAATTCTTACTTTTCTAAAACATTTTGAGAGTTTTAGTTTAGTTTCCCCATTAACAGTTTCAGTTTTATAGGTTGTTGTTACTAAGTCTTTTTGTTCGTGTAGATTTAATTATTTGTATATAATCTTAGTATCAATACTTTTAGATTTCTTTATTTTTAATTACTGTTTAGTTATATATGTAACGTTACCTTCTTATTTTCATCTTGATGTCTGCTGGGTCCCTTGGAAGAACTGAGCTTGGATCTGAAAGGGCCACCCAAAGTAAAGAAATTCTTAATTAAATATAAATAAATAAACATGTATAAAACGGGGCCCTACTAACAAGAAGCGCCATGCCGTAAACCGCATGCCATGCAGAATGATCGCTTCACCGTCATGACAATAAGTGCTATACAGAATAAGCACTTAAGCGCAATGATACAAAGTGCAATATAGAACTAAAAAGATGATTTGCCGCATAGCAAATCAGCGTGTGTGTTTTCAAAGCTTTTTGCTGCTTTCTAGTCCATTACATAAGAGTAAAGGTTGGAATGGTATCTCAATCGATTATAACTTTGAAGTTGTTCAAGATTTAAAATGTCCAATGGTGCTAATTAGCATAAATTAAATTGCTACAACTTTTCTTTTTAATTCATTAGGTGCACAATGGTCAACAACCCTCTTGTACAAATTGGAATGCCATATCTATGTATTACAGTTTTGGAGATATTCAATGTTGAAAGTTTCGAATGCTGCTAATTAGCATAATTTAAATTGCTATAACTTTTGTTTTAAAATCATTACATGCACAATGGTCAATAATCCCCTAGTAGAAGTTGAAATGACATGTCCATCTATAATTGTTTTAAAGATATCCAAGATTTAAAATTTCAAATGCTACTAAATAGCATATTTAAATTGCTACAACTTTATTCTAAATTCATTGGATGCGTAATGGTCAATAACCCCGATGGAGAAGCTGAAATGACACCTCTCTCTATTACACTTTGGAATATATTCAAGATTAAAAATTTCAAATGCCCCAAATTTGCATAATTTTAAACATCTTCATTCCTCTGCAAAAAAGGCCCAGACTCCTTGTATGGAGGTACAATTACGCCAGGATTGGAGTTTCTATGTATAATAGTGTGAGAGAAAAATGTCGGACAAATCCACCGGTAAAGAAGAAAGAAAGAACCATAAAAGAAAATTTGCTTCACAGCAAATCTGTCTTGGTGCCTTTAAAATGAGACAGTTTGAAATGCTACACTTCGTCATTGCTCAACATAATCTAAATTTCGCGTATTAGCCTAATATTAATAAAGCAAAATGCTACAACTTTGGTTCCTGTTCATTGGATGTGTACATGCCGCAAACTTATAATTTGAAGTTTAAATGAAACTACTATCTATAATAGTTTTGAAGCTATTCAACAATTTAATTTCGTGTATTTGCCAAATTTGCAAAAATTGAAAGCTTTGGTTTATGGTTTATTGGATGGTGTTTTGCTACAACCCCATAAATTGAAGTAGGAATGGTACCTCTATTTATAAAACTTTTGAAACTATTCAAGATTTACATTTTGCATGTTCACCTAATTTGCAATAATGAAAATCCTACAACTTTAGTTCATGGTTCATTTATGTGGCTTTGCCACAAACCTATAAAGTTGGAATGGTGTATCTATGTATAACAGTTTTGGAGATATTCAACTTTGAATTTTTTCAAACTCTCTTTTTACCATAATTCGAAATTCTACTACATATACTGTCCATTATATAGGCAGGTGTCACAAACCTATATATGCGCATTGAAATATTGAGTATCTGCAATCGTTTGGAAGATATGGAGGTTTTAAAGATCTAGTCACCCCTAATTTGCATACCTTTAAACATTGTGACTGTTCCAAATGAGACGCACAATCAGGCGGCTTGTGAAAAATATGCTTGAGAAAATGTCCAAACCAACTTGGTCCTGAAGAAAAAAGGAAGAAAGAAAGAAAGAAAGAAATTCACAATTCCAGTGTTTGCTTATATAGTGAAACCTCTCTACAGTGGGCACCCTTGGGACCAGAGAAAAGTGCCCACTCCTGAGAGGGTCAGGCTTTCTGGGCAGTATGGATGAGTATGTGTGCATGTACGTGTACATTATTCATACAGGCATGTATATACGTAGAGTGTCTACATAATATAATTCAATAGGAGGTGTATACATGCAAAAACAAAATTGTCTTTCTCCCTTTGCTACATAAACAAATTTGAACAGAAGCTGTCAAGTAGCTACATCTACATCTACCTGTGAACTGAGACAACTGAAGAACAGGCTTCAGCTCACTGGTTACAACCCCCCCCCCCCCCCAAAAAAAAAAAAAAAAAAAAACGAAAAAACAACAACCACCCACCCAAAAACAAACAAACAAACAAACAAACAAACAAAAAAACAATCAAACCATTAAAGTGTCCACTGAGATGACACAAATCCACACACTGTTTCAAAATTCATAAAGTTGTCAACACAGTCATTGAGGCCTGGAAGAGAATAGTTTGATGGGTCTGGCCAAGTAATCTATTTTTAACAGATGGTACACCCTCGTTTGTTGAGCCCAGAAGTCCAGAGCCGATGTTCTATTGGGAATGATAAGCTCAGCAGACAGACATACCCTCAGGCAAAAACAGACCAGCTAGGATACCAGTCTCATCTCATGGTGCACTGAAAGCTCTGCGCAGCACTATTGGGAACTATAGCCTGCCTTGTACATAAGGCAGCATGGAACAGATTTGTTCTTTCATCAACAGAAAGACGTTATCTGTATTTTATTGGGAGCCTCATTACACAGCTGTTGGGAGTCCCCCCCCCCATTTGCTACAACACACTAACCCTGCATACCATACACCTAGCATGCATGGATAGAAGGCTGCCTATGAAATTCAAGCTAATTAATTACTAATGCAAATGGTTGCCTAGCACCATGGAGGTCAAGCAATTAGTCCACAAGCAGTTGAAGGCCTGCATGGGTGGATTATGGAGAAA
>OZ026626.1:68098262-68148534 GCA_964020975.1 Hermodice carunculata | reverse complement strand
TTCGGTGAATCTAGCGAACATTAAAATTCTCCAATATTTGTTTGCATACTATTGGATTTGCAAATTGTCTCAAATCTATAAGTGTAAGTTAGAAATTTGTGTCAATCGATAATATTTTTGAAGATATAGAGCTTTTAAAATTTTAATTCATCTTCATTTTCATAATTTTGATCATCAGGACTTTTCCAAACCAGGTGCAAAATTTCATTGGTAGGTCAGTTACCATGGCAGGTTTGACGGTTTTGGGGATAATAGTGTCTGAGAAAAACTCTGGACAAATTTGCGTGCCAAGGAAAGAAAGAAAGAAATGAAGAATGCGAAGAAAAACAATATGTTTGGGTTGGCACCCAGACATAAAGAAAGAAAGAACTTCATGAAAAACAGAAAAGTGTGTGTTGACACACACACTTTAATGAGTACTGAAATGAGTACTTAATGAGTACTTAAATGCCGTGACACAGCATACCCTACCCATGACATGCAAATTAATTTTCCGCCGCAAAGCACGGGGCTCACGCCTGTCAATTATAGAGGACACATGGACATTGCAATGTCACATGTTACAGGGTTAAATACCCCTTCCTCCCAAAACTAGTGCCTTTTAAAGAAATATACCCTTATAAATACCAAATTCATCTTCATTTTGTGCTTCCAAAATTTGGTGACCAAAATGAATTTCCATTTGCATGTACAAAGTATTCTTTGTTTCCAAAATCGTACTAATATCCCGCATCCTGCTACCCCACACAGGCATCGGACTGTATCTCGCCAGGCGAGACTATGGTTAGTAAGACAATCCAAGTGTGCAATTGTAGCGGGAAATGAATAAGCGTGCCTCTAGTATTGATATATATATATATATATATATATATATATATATATATATATATATATATATATATATATATATATATATATATATATATATATATATATATATATATATATATATATATATATATATATATATATATATATATAATCACTCAGAGCCAACAAGTGAGATATTGTCGTGAACCTAATAGAACTTCTCATCAACATTAGCCCTGTTCGGCACCGTCAATTTGTTCACGTTCTTACAGAAGAAGACAAGTTTGAAGCATTAATATATCATATGCAGAGACTGCCAGCTGAGATCAGCAAGTAGCCTGTCATAGAATACAAATTGTATGCCCCACGCAGATTCTGGCAGCTTTGAATTGAATGCTTCCAATGAAGGCTGACATGCCTCGTCCAATGTTCTCACATATTACGCACCCATAAGCAAGCACGGAGCGTATCACATAACTGTACACTTTTTGGAAAGTCGCTTGAGAAGGTATATATTTTAGCATTTTAAGTTGAACTCTCTGTTTACAAGCTTTATTGACAACACTGATAGTATGCTGGCGACAATACAGAATGAGTGGCATCAAACTGTGCTTGTAACATGGGGTACGGTCATGGTTTTGTCACGTTTTGTCCATCCTTTCTCTGGTTTATTCTCCACAAGAGGGGTTAATAGAGTGCGTATATCCCTCCTCCCGAATTGTGCTCCATGGAATAGCAGGCTTGTTGTTTTCTACTATGTGATTATACTTGTATTCCCATGAAATAAAATATGTAAAGTGCGCTTGGGTTAAAGCCTCAGGAATGGCCGATTTCCTAGATAGAAAGTGGGATAACGTTTCGGAACACGTTTAGCAATAGATGGAGGTGAGGCTAATTTTGCAGCTTAAAATATTATATGTCAGAGCTTCCTCCAATTTCTAATGTTTACAAAGGTCTCTATTTGACCTGTGTCCTCACATGACAGGATTTTCGAATAATGTCTAGGAGACTCGCATTGTGGGCAAATAATTCAATGTAATCAAATATGTCCTTGATATAATAAGAAAAGCGGTCATAAAAATTGGCCCTTGGGGAACACCAGCTTCCAAGAAAGCAAACCTGAATCTTGGCCCCAAGATAGTAACTCGCAGAAAACGGTTATTTCATTTAATTCTGCGACAAGCTGGCTGAAAGCAAGTGGCAAAAGTATCTAAACTAGATGTATGTAACATACGCTGACATAGACCTACTATATATATAAAAAAAATAAGAAACTGTTATGTAACTTGTAATCACAGGAAAAAACTTTAAAGCAAACAAGTCAGAAAACAAACTTCCCATAACTTCTTTTATCTATGTGGATATGTATCTTAATATGATAATCAAACCCTGAAGACACAACAATTGTAACTGTATAATATGCAAGTGCTGCATATATACATATGTATTGTCCATGAGATATTTTGTAGTGGACTTCAACTTTTCCACATTATTTCAAATATCTTGGGACGCTTAATTTCAGATCTTGCACTGAATGCGTAATTAGAGCTTGTGATAGCATTTAGTAGTACATCATTCTGATCAATTTACAGCGCTAAATTTTGTTTCTTGTTTTGATTAATTGTCTGCCATCGTCACTTGTGTTCATACAAATGTCGCTCATCTTTCAAGCCAGAATTCACAACACGAGGTAGCGAGACTCCCTAACGAAACATCGGTAGATAAACGACGCATTTGATTGGACGGGGAACACCATGTGATTGATTCTGGCCCCTTGACTGACCTAGAATATTCCAAAGAATCGTCTTCGCCAGTTTCCTACTAAAATAAACGACGTATCTGTTTGAAAAAGAAACAGTTTTGGCGGGATTTCCCCTAAAATACTTTTGTTTCAAGCAATGCAAAAGCTTCTTCTTAAAATAGACATGTGTCTCACCATTCTAAGGATGTGGGGACATGACGGGAAGATGAAAACAAAGATCGACACCGCGACAAACAAATCACTTTTTTTGCGCAGTTTTGCAAAGTTACATCATTCAAATTGTCACCAACAACGGCCTGATCATTGATTTAAATTATTGTAGAAGGAAAATATTTATTTTTAACGCAAAATCCAAATAGCCATCAGCAAGAACTGGCGTTTCTCTACAACAAAATTTGCATACTTTCATGTAAAAAAAAAAACAACACCAGGAATTTGAAACAGCCTTCAATCAGATACTTCAAAAGTTCGAGTCTACTCGAAATTGGTGTACTATTCCAAGGTACCAGACTGTTGCGCTGATACACAAAAATTGTCTAATCTTGACAAATATCCATGGATGCATGGGGTTGCGTTCCACAGTTTCGCAGTTAAGCCTCTGCTGTGGTCACGATACCATGTCCATAGCTTGTCCCACTTGGTAACAGCTGATAAGCATAACTATGAATTCAGTCATGCATGTGATCGTCACGGTAAGGCGCCAAAAGGGAGAATTAAGATTTTGTTAGGCTCCTATTGGGAATGTGGTGTGCGAAAGAGATAACTAAAAAGACGAAAGTCATGGCCAGATGTCTCCTGTAGAAACTGCAGAATAATGAGTATGTTGAATGCGGATGGAATCATTTATGTCTGTGTCTTGTGGTTTAATACAATGCCCAGCTTCTGCTTTCTAATGGCATCAACTCCAATTCTTTCCTGATGTGAATTTTTCGATACCTATAGTCAGCTCGGATAGGTTAGCTTCCGATTTTAAATCTATACTCAATTCAAGTAGAAATAAGTATCAACAAGATGTTTTAATTAACACTTAAAACTATCTCCCCAAATGCTGCACGAAATTAACTTATAGGTGCTTGTCAAAACTAATAGTAGAGGTTGTTTTATTCATAATTCTTAGGCAGAAAGAACTTTATTGCCAGACGAATTAATTCTTGCTGATTGAAGTCAATAGATAAAAAATATAAAAAATGAAGAAAAAAAAAGAAAAAGCAGTAATGTGTGTGTGTTTTCATTTTTGATGCTGGATCAGAAATTTTCAACATGTAATACAGTATGAATGTTATCATATATTTATCGTGAAACATGAACTGGCTTGCTCCTGAAGTTGTTGGTGTCTGGATGAAATTGAAAACAGTGAAAACACACCCACGTTAACATTGACCCCCATCTGTGAACAGGAAATCCTTTACTTTCCCAATGACAAAAAGGAAATAATAATAATGAAAAAATATATCAAAGTATAGTTGAGAGTATGTTCTGTTCCCCGAGGCCCCATTACAGGGCAAACATCTTCATAGTTTAAGATAAATATGATGCATTAACCTAGAAGTAGGTGTAGTGGCCTATAAATCTGCCGATTGTTTGATACATGTAGTATGTTTTAAATCATTAGCTCCATTTATTGGAGTGATGTAGCTCAGATTTACAAATGAAACCAGGAACAACAGTAAACTGAACAAACAAATCATTGTCGCTTTATCATTCAGTTTCTGTAGAGATGTAATTGTGAATCTGAAAGCAAGACATTATCACGATGAAGTGGAAATGTAAAGCTGCATGGTTTTTCTTCAATGTTTTACGTAGCACTAAGGGGAGCACATTATATTTGGTTCTCTACACGCATATTGAGATGTTCACAGATACAGGTCGTGTGCCTCCAAGAGCACACAACCCCAGTTCATTTTTTTCACTCGAAATAGAAAAGAGAAGTCTCGTTTACAAAGGGAACTGGCCTCAAGGTGCAGATAAATTTAGAAGTTCATAAGGAGGTGTATTCTGATACTTAACGAAGTAATAAAGCCGCACAGTAGTGTTTGATATAAACATCACCTTTGGGAGATTCCATATTTTTTCAAGATTACTATAAGACATTGTGCGATATACCTCTACCCATGGACTGGTGGTGTCTCTATCCTACCCCTGGAGTACCGTGTAGCGTGTCTGGCGTGAAGCGTTGTTTTGGCAAGAATCGCCGATGAGTGTGCGCAGGCTCAAAGGTGGCGTTGTTTTGGCGTGTGACGCCCAAGAGTGTGCGCATGCTCAAATGACGATATGTCGTAAAAACAATTTGTGTTTACAAATGCATGCTTACGTACGTCATCAGGGAGGTGTATGAGAGGGAGAGGGCACTTGCGGCCGTCCTTTCAAGCTATGTGTGTCTCAGTGTTTTACTGTACTTTCTGAGCACCCTGTGTTTATTTTGCCGTCGAGAACGAAAAGGGCCACACTGCGCATGCTCATTCTCCAAGCGGAACAAGTGCGACCACGGTAAAAGGTAAACATTGGTGACCTAGATTCGCCCGGCGCTGCACCAGCGGCACATGCAAAATCACAGTTCATACATAGGGAAATAAACAAAAGTGCTTGACAAATAAACAAATTTAGCGGCCAGAATCGGAAAAATTTAACACTCTGGTTACTTTTTCTTCGGCCAGTGCCACACATTAACTACTACTGTACCCGACCATCATTATCAGATACATATGCACCGGCTCAATAAGGAGCCTTTGCTGATTATTTACAGTGATGTTTCCATGTTAATTTCATTAATACCTAGCAAATCCTAAAATTGGTGGAGTTTGCACGTTAAATAGACAATTTCGCGTACTTCATCAAGACAAACCAAAAGTGCCAATCCAAAAACCAAGCAGCGTACTTTGCAACTATACAACTAGTTTCCATGCCTAAATCGCCCTCAGCTAGTTTTTAGAATGAAAAGTCGGCTACTTTCAACAGTTTTGTCGCATTTTGTGGATTTTGTTTACCCGCGACAAGAAAACACAAACAAATCGTAGCGCCCAAACTGAATCGTCATTTTCTACACAACAGCGTTCATCGAACCACCGCAAAATTACACAAAAGAAAGTTAATACATATCTGTGTATGACGCAGATCAAGAATACGGATAACTTATGTTCAATAAAAGGTGAAATACGTGTATAAAATTTGTTTACAACGTGCTGCACAATTTGAACTTGAACCAAAATGGCGCTGTTCACACGTCTTCTCCTCAGATACCGTCCTTCCAGCTGGGCAAGCTGCCGAGACCGCGAGACTTTGGGTGAGCAGATTAACTCTTTCATGTCTACTCGCCTGGAACCTTTGAAGTGGGCAAGTGCCCTCTCCCTCTCATACACCTCCCTGGCGTCATGAAATAAAACCATACAGTAAATTCAAATTACATTCATTTGACATTTTTATGGGACTATACTTTTTAAACAGGAAACCCTTATGAAATACATGTATCTGTGAAGGAATTGATGGATTTCTGGCATTCCACGCAGTGTACTATTGGACAATGTGGTACACTGAAGCTCACCCTGTGTATGCATGTGTAAGTAACGTTACGCACATTTTTATTGAACCCCAAATTTGGGTAAAAATGATGCTACTCTTGTCAAATAGGATGCTGTGTAAAGGATCTCTGACAGTATGCGCATGTGAAGATGTAATATTGGCACCCGTGGTCGAACATCCTTTATTTGATCTGGTATTGGCCGGCCGTAGTGGCCAATAAAAGCATTTTAGTTACAAATTATTTCCGTAGGGTTAGATATCATGGCCTTCATCAGTGAAAGTGATTTACTAGACAAATTACATTAGACTGAAAACACCTCAGCTGACGTCACACACACACACACACACACACACACACACACACACACACACACACACACACACACCCAATGTCCCTCAATATGAATATTAATGGTACAATGCGCGAGCCGCACGTGTAAAACACATGTGACATGTATGGACAATTTCTTCCTAAAAAGTGTGTAACCCCTTCGGCTTCGTTTTTTCTTCGAGAGTTTTTCTTCTCATTGTCAATATGCTACACGTTTGTAAATCTTTTCAACTCCATTGACTTTAAACTCCTCAATTGTATGTCCATTGCGGTATAAAGATTGACACATGAGACAATATTTCGCCCTGATTAGTTAAAAAACATCTAAAACATATGTTGGTAAAAGTACCCCCTGTGTTTCCTACGTGCATATATTTTTTACACTTTGCACAAAACACAACATAAATCACGATTTCCGTTTTGCAATTGATGTAACCTGTGAGAGTATAGTTTTGGTTATTTGCATCACTGAACCTAATAGTTTCAATAGTTTTGGAATATAAAGCATGTATAGTATATTGTACCAACATTTGCATTAAGAGATGTGCTTTAAGTCCAAGATTGACAGCAAGTGACACAAGTTATGGTCAATACTTTATGTCCCAGATTGACACCAAGAGATGTTAAGGACATAAGTTATGGGCAATGTAGGCACAATGTGTCTCATTTGATATCCAGCGTGAGTACTGTATGAAAGATATGGGCAATATTTTTGTTAGTAAAGCACACACATTATTTCTTCTTCTTTTCAATTCCTTTTTGTCTCGCTTCCTTTCTCATCACTTCCTTTTTTCTTTTTTGCTTTTCTGTCCTTTCCTTGTATTTTTATTTTTTCCTTCTGTTGACACGTTATCATTCCACTCTCTACTAATGCAGACATATGTTGATAAGTTGACGGATCTATCGCTGTCAGTCGTTTTCTTCGTGGTTTTCAAGGGGTAACTGAAATTTTGTTCATTTTAGCATATCCTTATTTATAAAAATCAACAAAATATGACACAAAATTTTCAATTATAAAACAGTTACTATTTTAAAGACCAAGTACCAGAGTTTATTAATTTAGTCAATGGCATTACGATTGCGTTCTATCCTTAAAATGCAACGAATACAGTGACCTGACTTCGGTATCAAATTTGGTTACCATAGCAGAGATGACAATTTTCATTTTCGGTTCGAATATTGAAATAATTTTGCACCACCAGAATTAAAGATTTTTAAACTTGCGGCAAAAATGATACACAAAACGATCGAAGAATCCCTACAACACTACTGGACTACCTGTACACAGACATGAAGCTATTCTAGCTCCATGATACAGATAAATGCGATTTGGGTCAGCGTGACTAATTATGCGTGCCTCCAAATTTAAACAGTTTGAAATTTTGCTCGTATATGATATTGTTGCATTAGTCATCCAGAAAAGGTAAAGAGCGTGATAAAAAGTGATAGAAAATTAAATCTGAACACCAGAAGACGTGCGTTAGCGGGCTGACATGTGGCAGCCGTCGTATTTTCAGCCAATCACAATGCGAACCAGTCATTTCTCCGAAACATTACCAAGCGGGACTCGATAGGGGTTTTGGAATTAGGACCTGGCAAGCAAGGACATTTTTGTGATAACTGAATCGTATAAATGTGTTTTTAACCGTTGAATGTCAACTTTTATAAATCATTAACTTGAGGTAAGAATTTTGGCCTTCCTATGCATGACTCGTTGGTGCTGACATTCAAAGCGCATATGTAAACAAAGCCCATCAGGAGCTCTCGTCTCGTTTTGGAGCACCGAGATGGCTGGTAGATTTCCACACACACACTCAAACAGGAAACGGCGACTGAATATTACTGGCGACACACCGCGTCCTCGGCCCTGGCTATACAGACAGCATGTCCCAATAGAAGGGGGACACACGCACTGGGCATTTTTAAGCTTTCCTTTCCCCATGAAAGACCCTGCCATTGGGAGTACAACATCCCTTATGAATCGCCAAAGGCACTTGTTTTTGTAAATGATTGCAAAGTGGCTCTACGCTGTGCAATTTATTGGTTGATCGGCGATGTAAAATGTGTATGTGAGCGATCATTTGCGCCACTGCACCACCCCAGTCACGAAGTTTAGGTTTTGTATGGCGATCCCTATGTCTCAGAAATTCATATATGGACCAACAGGGGTCACATATCTCCGCAAAACAAAATTATTTATATTAGACCCCATTATATGAATGGCAAAATCCTAGAAAAGCATGGCAATGTGTATGGTCCTCCTTACCACGAGGGCCGCCCAAATTTGTGGAAAAACAAATATAGGCTTGGCGTGTAGGCCTAATCAATACTCCTGACAGCCTTACATCCTCGCACCCAAGCCAAGGCCACAAAGTGTAAACTTCCTCGCAATAGGCCATCATTTTTTTTTCTCGATTTTGAGGGAATTGGAAACTGTCTTGCCTGCGAAACAGACTCACTTAGCTTTATTGTTAAATGGCGATTGAAGTGCGTGTGGCACTGTCAGATTGCAAACACAGTTCATCTTGACAGGCAAGAAACTTTTGCCCATGCGTACAAACTGTGGCACTATTGCCTTGGCCATTGTGTCTACTAGCCTCTGAAGCAGATATTTATACCTACTGTTATGAAGAAGGCCGATGTTTTCCTCATCTACAAAAAAGTTGGATTCAACGAATAAATGTAGCTACCCACTTGAAAGTGTTTCATCATATATCTGTAAAATGTTGGAAGGGCTAATTAATGAATGACGAAACTGTCGATTTCTTTCATGATTCACGAAACTCCTTATTATGTGCTTTTTGAAAGAAAAAAAATATACAGATGCCAAAGTTTACTGATAAGGATTATAGCAGACTGGAAACTCGCATAACACAATCATGAATCTGTTGGAGTAATATTAATGGATCTTTTAGAAGCTTATGATTACCAAACTGGACAAAAAAAGTTAAATACGGTGGTACGAAAGGTGAATGGACGAATATTCTAAAGGACGTACCTAAAGGAAGTATCCTTAGACTCCTATTATTTGAATGTTTTATGAATTACTTCTCTGTCATGCAAGGACACATTGGGAAGTCTACAAGTATGCAGACGACAACACATTATCTTATCACGATCAGTACCTACACAATGTCATTATCTTCACCAGGTGGCACTGTTGTAAATTTCTGATTTTTAACGCTTTTTTTTTCAATTCGGGAATTTATCGGTCAATGCAGCTTTGCTACTGATTACCATGTAAGTCAATGGGGTTCCAATGCAAATTCGCATTTTCGACTTCTCCAAAACGGTCATCCCAATGGACTTGGTGGCAATGTACCTCGGATGGGTTTCTACCAGGTTTGTTCAAATGGTCACGCTCCAGTGATTTTTTGTATTTTTAATGAATTGTTTTGTTCTTTTTTTTGTCCAATCTCATAAAATCTCCTCCACAACCGCTCATCCAATTGGTTCAATATTACATAAGAACACTCCTAGGGACTCTTAGTTCAAAATTTGTTCACCAGGTAGTGCTGCAATTTTTTCCCTTTTTTGTAATGAATTTTTATGTGTTTCGTTACGTGTCACTCCTTCTCCAGAACCGTCTCCCAGACTAAGTTGAAACTTTGTGGATATGTTCGTTGTGAAAGGGTCAAGCAAAGGTGTTCACTAGATAGCACTGCTATGGATTCCTGATGTTTTTTTTTTACGATTTTTTTTTAAAATTTGGGTTCTTATTGGTAAATGCACCTTTTCTATTGTTTACTGTGCAAGTCAATGGGCATGCTTATGGTAATTCACATTTTTGGCTTCTCTGAAGAAACCGTCTGCCAGATGTACTTCAAACTTGGTGGCAATGTACCTTGTGTAGGTCTCCACCAAGTTTGTAAAAATGGTCACGCTCCAGGGACTTTTTTATTTTTTATGGTTTTTTCCCCCAAAAATCTTTTAAAAAGTTTTAATAGGAAAATTTAACATGGGAATTTCTTGTAATGGTTATATTTAAAACAATTTTGTCTAGATTTGTGCCAAACTTGGTAGGGATGTACCTTTTATAAGTGTCTACCTAATATGTGCAAATGGTCATGTTCCAGTGATGTTTGGACCTGGACCTCATTCCTAAGGTCACAGGACAACTCACAAAAAATTTGCTGTTCACTTGATAACTTGAGATATGTTTGGAGTTATGACCTTGATGTTGCACGCTAATGTTTCCCTGTGAAAGTCATGCTTAAACAGTGCATGAGTGACCTTGACCTCGTTTCTGGGGTCACAGTGCAACATACATCAATTTTACTCTTAACTATAACTTGAGCGCTACTTGAACCAGGACCTTGATGTTTCACATGTTAGTATACTTCTATAAAGGTCAGACTCACCTAGTACATGGGTGACCTTGATCCTATCCCAAGTTCACAGAGCTGCAAGTGTGATGAACGTCTAGGTCAGCTGAGCATGGGCTGTTCACAGAGCCGTCTTGTTTTGTCATCTCATGATTTACTGGCTGTAAATATATTTTCATATGCTTGTTCATTGTACATATCAAGTCCACCTTCTATCTTCCTATTTCACTGTCGAATAGTAGTGCTTCAGCGCTAATGTTTTATATTATTGTATGTACTACTGGACTTTGAATGAAGGTTATTAAAAAATAAACTTCACAAAATACAAAATGTCCAAAGTAAAGAAACAAAGCAAGGCACAGTGCGTCAGCGTGAGGCTAAGCAACAGTTAACTTGCTGACATGGCAGCCATAGAAAGGGGAGAGTTAGTTCTACATATATATATACGTACGTGTGTGTGTGTTGGTACTCCAAGAAATGTAGGAAAAGTAATTGGCATGAAAATTTGTAAAATGTACATATTATTATAATGTACGGTTTTGTGAGTGAAATATGCAAAGTCAAAGTCCTGAAACCGTTGCACGCGGATCAATCCCCTCCGCTACCTTAGCAAGAAGTGACATGGTGTTTCTGGCTGAGGATGAAAAATGTTCCAATCAGAGCAGATTCGGACTTTTGACAAAATTGCCCTCGCAAAATTAATTGGAGCTAACATATTGACAGAGTTAGGATAATTAGCCGTTCGCATAAATCTGGAGTGTCATTTGCTTTTGACTTACGGTATTCCAGCTGTCATATTAAACCGTGCTTGTAAATCATTCCCTTCATCTAGTCACTCTTGTGATTGTTATAAGGTAACGTAATCCCGAGGTGGCAGAGTCGGTTTACAAGTGCATAATAGCAGAACAAAATTAACAACTGGAGAAAAATTCAACCTCAGTGGGAATTTGTCTGACAGGCCGTCGGACAATATACGAGTAAAACTTGTAGCATTGTCCTTCAAATCGCCAGGGACAAGTTGTTTGTGCAATGTCGTCAGCGTAGACAAATCGTATCCTGGTTAAAAGTTGACATGCGGTGTTTTTCAGTTGACGTCTCAGTTACGGTAATCTGCATCAGGTTGTGAAGGCAAAAGCTGGAAAGACACAATTTTGCATTTGGACAACAACATATGTACATGAAATTAAGTAATTACATGGATTGCACATTAGGACCATGTCACCTCAAAAATCAATGTAATGTGATGGTATTCCATCAGATCGCATTTAGGTACTCTGAAGTACCATGGTAACTCTCTATTTCACATTTCGCGGGTATTTGTTTTAACAAATTCATGATTAAATACCTGATTCAAATCGACACTTTTCATATTACCTAATATTCAAGAACCGGAGTGTGTATTTTGCGCAACAGTGATTCCACGTAAAATGCAAGCATTTTGAATAAACCTAAATCATTGTCCACTCTCAAATCTTGCTATGGTGCAACGGGTATAACTTGTCAAATGTTAATACCCGGCAATGCAATATTACAAGCAGACGACAGAAGAAATGGAAAGTTCAGATATCCGTCTGGCAGAGCGCGCCCCTGTCTCCACTCTGGCCAGGACAAAACTGCAAAACACAGGATCAGGTGCAGGGAGCAAGAAAAATCATTACACAACGCCCAGAGACTTTGTACGCCACAGCAGGAATGGATACCATTACGGCGAATGGGTTCGTCGTGTCATTTAGTACCAGATGGGCGTTTTTACTCCACCGTTGTTAATATAGCCGCCAGAGTCTGCAATGGCAATGTGTGTTCACGTTACTTTGCAATGTAATTTCTTGCCTTTAATTTTGAAACAGCTGTCTTGCCCCAAAGTGTGTCAAGTACAGGCAAAGTCACGTCGGCGTCAAAATGGAGTCAGAAGTACTGAATCCTCATTCTTTTTATTTTTAGTATTTAACTTTTGATCGAGTCAACAGCTTTCCTGAGCGTAGTTTGACTCCATTGCACCGAAATGGCGCCGATGAAAGCTGTTGACCTGCTATTGTTCTGATGGTTTCTCTAACTGTAGGCATGCAGGTACCATGCTAGAAAGATTGGTTTACAAATAATATAAATTGGTATCGTTATGTCAATTTAGACCACATACAGATTTGTCGAAATTGGTAATGGAAGTGTTTCAAAGATGATCTGTAAAAAAGCAGGAATCAGTAAGCCCAGCTTGGCAGACAATTGGTGTAGCTATATTCCGCATAACAAGCTACTTATCTTGTTTTGGACTGGTAAAAGGGTGAATAACCGTTTTATTTGTTTCAAGATTGACATAAATTTGGGATCTATGGGTGTATTCTTAAATCATAGAATCTACATTTCAAGATTTCATAAATGACGATGTTGATATAGAAATTAAATATATATTAAAGGGCCTTAGAAGAAAATGTAAAGTGAAATTGATACACTCAAGGGCATCCGTTTATGGTAGTAAAGAATTCAGTTTGGTCTGGAATCCTAAAACGATAATGTGTACAAAAGGGGTAAATCGGTGTCCCGGCTGAAGGCTGTGGTGAGTTGTCTGGTGTATTCGGATTTAAACGCATACAATACACATCGTATATGAACTTATACTTTAGGATCAATGAAGGGAAAATGGCTTGGATTCCAATTTCATCATATGGCACTTCTGGTAACAGTTTATAACTTGTAGAGCAATATCTGTCAGTAACGAATGGGAAAGAGAGGGATGGAAACAATTTGTATGTATCCCACTAGCACCTTAACCCTAAAAATCCAATTTTCACGAGGAGGGTCTTCTGCATACTAAAATTTGCAATAATTCCAATTTATAATCTCCAAGGCATGGACTTTCCGAATACCAGTATGGCTACTCTGCAATTAGTATAATGCTAAAGTTGGTCCTGGTCGAGAGCCTTCTTCGTTGTGCTTCTGGCGTGCGAAAGAAACTTGTTGACAAGCAATGCTTGGCGCTGACAGAGATATACCTTTTACATTGTTTGTTTCGATATGAACAAAACAACTCTGATGATATTTCGGCTGCATATAAATATGACCTGTACCACATTTTAAAGCCTATCAACAACATGGAGGGGGGGGGGTTATTATAGTTAAACATTTGCAGCGAAAATCAAGGATAAAAAACCCAGTCCAGTCGATGTAAAGCGTCCGATTTATGGGATGATGTGCAAGTGAATTTATTTATAAAAATGCGATTTGTGCCAAGCCTCTTGAGAGAAGACATTAAAATGATAGGCCCATATCTTACACATGGATTGCGAAACAGGCCAAACCTATATTAATCACTCTCCATGGCGCAGATGGTGGCGTATACTTTCCTATCTGCCTGTTTGGTGGAGGAAACCGATGGACACGGAGAAAACCACCGTGCACAGTGAGAGTGGTAGGAACTATTTCCACTTGTTTCCCCGGCCGTGGTGAATGGAACCCGGGCCGCAGAGGTGAAAGGCGAGCGTGCTGCAGCATCGCCAACCGTGCACTCAAGTAGACATTGCTACGCAAAGGAATGATAAAAAGTATTTTTCTTAAATAACACACATTCCATACTTGATGAGCACATACTTTTACTTATAGTGCTACGAATTTCTGGCCACTGGGCGATATTTGCATCTCAGCCTTTGAACCTTAATCGTTTTCACTGTTTTCGTGGTAAATGTATCACCTCTTAATACGATAGACTGATCTCTCACGTGTCACACAAACTGAGTGCCTTTAGTTGCTTGTTGTGTCCAATAAGTGACCAATATCTTTCCCTAAATGTGAGGACAGCTTCGCTTGAAATATTGGCCATCCTTTTTCTAAATTTGCATTTTGTGGTAGAAAGGATAACCCAAAATGTGATTTGTTCTTTCTGTTTGTGTTAACTCCTGACCTCCAAATACGTAATACCAGATCTTCCCAAATACAACCGCTATATTCGTACCAGCACTTTGTATTTCCATGTTTAACTCAGAGGGATTATTCACGGATATATCGGCATGTATCCTTTAAATCATGTATATTACCAGCAAGCATATGTCAGCAATGTCTTTTGCTTCTTTTTCTTTTCTTTTTTTTTTAATAATTCCATATTGAATACTAATATCATAAATAAATCCTTCACATGGTTGACTAATTGTGGTAGACCTTTAATGTCATACATACATACATACATACATACATACATACATACATACATACATACATACATACATACATACATACATACACACAGGACTGGTAAAGTGGCAAAGTCGAGACTGTATTCATGCAAATCAATGGCACATTAAAGAAAACCCGAAGAAGATAAAGGACAGAGAGAACGAAACGTCTTGCTATACACTGACCTACCTGTAAATTTAAGCTACAGGTCATATATATATATATATATATATATATATATATATATATATATATATATATATATATATATATATATATATATATATATATATATATATATTCCGAACATGAAATATAATGAAGGTGGTTAGCGATGTACTATTTTACAAAGCATACGATGGAAGTAACAGTTGGACTGGAGTCAGCCAAGCTATCCCATCAAGATGGACTGACTGAGACATCTATGGTGGAAGGAAATAAAAAATTGCAGCTCTGAACAACTGAGCCGGTTGGTCGGAGGTAAGAGCTGCCATAGAGTTTGGCGTCAAGAAGTCCGTGTTCTATAGAATTTTGTTGGAGAACACAGAAACTGGGCTGGGCAAGGACAGAGCAAGACAAGGCCGCCCCAAAGGCATAGATGATGAAGGTAAACAAGTGCTGGCCTGCTATGCCGACGCCCGCCATTATCAACAGCTGACAAATTTTGCCTCCACCAGCAGCAGCCGATGGGGCGATGATTTAGAAGTGTCATTTCTGCGAGGGCAGGATCTGCTTACTGCTGATTATATCTGTGTTTAAACAAAATCCCTTCCTTTGGAAAAAAGAAAGTGAAAACAAGGTGTCAGTCCCAGTAAGACATTCGCCCATGGGGCGCCAGTGCATTTTGAATTCAAAGTGATGATGATTGTGATGATGATTATGATGATAAATGAATTAATGAACGAACAAACAAGCAATGACCGATAGATAGATAGATAGATAGACAGACAGATAGATAGAGACAGAGAGAGACAGACAGACAGACAGACAGATAGATAGATACATACATACATACATACATACATACATACATACATACATACATACATAAATACATACATAGATGAACTAATTGATAAAAAGCCAATGTGATTATCAGCCCCCAAAGTCGTTTGCATGCATACAATTACCAAACCATACGGTATTCAATAAGCTCACACATCCAAACATACCTGCTATTACTGTAGCCTGCGTAATGAGAATCAATCCTGTTATTTATAAGGGGACCAACTGACCTGTTGTTTTTTTTTTTTTTTTTTTTTTTTTTTTTGGTGCATAAGTATATTTATTCTATGTTTGGCAGTGAGTTATCATTTTCTGGAGTGAAATCCAGAAATGTCATGACCGGTAGCGCCGCTTCGGCACCCGTCCCCTTGCCGCTGATGCCTACATGTACCAGACCAACAACGATCCCGAGTGAGAGAAAAAAAAGTAACTCGCAATCCAGCCATGTAAGATTTTGTTTATTCTGTGCTTGAATGGGTATTTATCGCCAAAAATATGCCGTAGGCCTACTTACAACGCCTACCTGGTGTGCCGTGTTTGTTTGTGTTCGTCGCAGTTATTTACATCACGCATGATGTATAATCAAACATCCCTCGCGCACATTTGATTTTGTCTAAACGTTAATGCACTACGTCACTGATGCAGGCGCGTCACAATTTACTTGTAATAATGTTTAAGTCACGTGATTTACAGTGACTTCAAGTGAAAAGTCTCCGCTTCAAAATGGCGACACCTAAGCAACAAGAGCGACAATTTTTGCGGTAAATACTCGATTAAACATAGAATAAATAAAATCTTACATGGCAGTGAGTGAGTGACGATTTTTCTCTCACGAGGGATCGTTGTTGGTGGGGAAAATCACGAGTGACCGCAGGTCACGAGTGATTTTCCCCACCAACAACGATCCCTCGTGAGAGAAAAATCGTAACTCACTCACTGCCATGTAAGATTCTATATTTTCAAAACGGCAAAGAATACAGAGATGATTGAAAGTACTAAAGAGATGGAGAGTAAGACAGTAGATAAATGATGGAAGGAAGGAGTTAAATGAAAAATGGAAGAGGTAAATAAACTAGATTAAGGAAGAATAGAAGATATGAGAAAGAAGGAAGAAGTGGAGAATGAAAAAAAATTGTTGACGAAAAAAAAAAAAACAAACATAAAAAAGAGAACGAAAGGAAAAACTAAAGAAGAACGGCACTCGGTATCGCTTTGTCTCCACAGAGTAAAGTAAACATTGTTTAAAATCTATAGCTGCACCTGCTGTAAGACCAGAACAACGTCTTCAGGCCACCTTGACAGGAGAATTACAGACTCACCAGGCACCGAGGAATCATTGTGATGAAGGACATACCCTTTTGAAAGGTCCCCACGCTGAAATGTAAAGCATTTGAAATTGAGTTAACTGTTCAGTCAATGAATAAAACAGAAGAGAAAAGCGTGTTTGGGGTGGAAAATGTTGAAAAGCGTGGTGGCTTCGGTCATCCTGGGTCAGGCATTGATATACGAGGTGACAGTGAGGGATTAATCATGCATGTAAAATTTATATATAATAGCTTATTAAGCATGATGGGTCGACGTAATAAATGAACTGGCCGAGCAATTGTGGCACTTTAACACACGGCAAAGCGGAAGAACTGGCAAGCCTTATCATCACAACTCAATACTATACATATAAGACAAACCACATGTCAAAACTCCACCATTTATCACGACACATTAAGCTAACACAAATTGTGTGTCGGCAGTATACTGCATTGATCCAGGTTTTTATTTTTCTTTGTTTTCAATCACTGTTGTCAGAATTATGTTTTATCTCAATGCGAAAGCATCTTGACACCATGTTGAATTTGGTTGCGATGAACTAACAAACTAAAACAAATCGGTCGAGAGCGAGTGAAAAGGTGTAAATTATGGCACTTCTTTACAACTGTAAAGGCTATGACATTTCTCATGTAACCGTGATGCCAATGACAAAATGTAATATGAAAAAGTGGCAAAATACTTGACTTTTGCATTCTTTACACACATTAATGCCTCCGTGCCATAGCTGCAAATGGTGATGCACCCTTCAGACTTTAGTGTGCACCAAAGTGCATGATTTTCGTATCCGGATAAACATTCACCCGTGATGTCTGAAGAGCATCGTGAGTTTTATGTCCATAACTATTAAGTATGTGCTTGTATTCCCCGCTGGGCAGAACGGTCGTATCCAGGGGTGAAACTTGTCGCACTGCGGAGAGAGTACGTGTAAGTTCTCTACAATTATTAGCACCACTTGCTTTTTGTCTTTTGTATAAATTCCTGAGGTTCCTGTGGCGTATTTAGCCAACGCAGCGGAATCAACCAGGAAAACACGGAAGCTTGAAAAGCTCACATTGCATAGATAAATCCAGCACTCAGCGGAATATCTCGAATCTAAACCCATTATGTTGACTCGACACTCAAACGTGGGGATTGTTATTGATTTGTACTCTTTGGCGAAGACCAAAAATGATGCCTGCTAAATTGACGAGGTGCGTGTGAGTATAAACGGTGTGCACATCTTTATAGCAGGTGTATTGTTTTACCTCTTACAGGGGGCTACAATGACTAGCCAATTGAAATGAGAGGAGCAAGACCAGATTGCGGCAGTCTTTGTTGAAGGCAGATGGCGCCTCGTGGAACTATATTCTATCACTCTACACAGGGACGTACATCTGCGTGACTGCTGAAGTCGTGTACGCATAGCCAGCCAGATAAAACTCTTCGAGGATAATCATTTATTTAACTGTCTCTGTGTCGTCACACCTATCTTTAAGGTAAGAAATATTCTGTTAACATATTTGTGTTCTTGTTTTATGCAACGTTTGACAGGAAAATGTTTTTTTTTTCTGTGGTCAACTGCCACAAAACACCTTTTTGGCAGTACACAAATTTCAGCATTTCAGCCATCTCCTCTTCATTACAGGTAGGAATACAATACCTACATTCTAGGGTTTACACACACAAACACACACACAAACACACACACACACATATGTATATATATATATATATATATATATATATATATATATATATATATATATATATGTGTGTGTGTGTGTGTGTGAGTGTGTGTGTGTATGTGTGTGTGTGTGTGTGTGTATGTGTGTGTGTGTGTGTTAGCGGAATGAATCAGAGAAGTTTTACGGGTGCCTCGTTGGAAATGGGCTGAACACAGTACGTCCTAAGTACGTTTGACGTTGTTTGCTCAATCAGATAAGCTTCTAATGCTTTTCAATCTTAAAGGAAACATTTCTTTTTTAGTTCTTGTAACGTCCTCTCGTAGAACACAGATAATGTGTGATCAAATGGTGTTCTAAGACTGACTTGCAATGGGGGAGGGGGTAGGAGGAAAAATTAGAGGTGTTTTTCGTGCACTTCAGTCACAGCAAGGAGCCTGCAGAGAAGGGGAACGACTTGTGGTTTGTACAAGAACTATCCACTTTGCGCTTTGTGCTGTTTGTAAACAAACTAATTTTAACTTCTTCATGTTTTGATGTTTATATTAAGCACGTCCACAAAGACATTTCTCAAGCGCATCAGTTGCACGATCTCCCAACTTGTATCTTTACAAACATTGTCTCGAAACATTTTGATTGTCATACAGGAGTGGCTTTGGCGCAAAGATTGTATGTTCAGCAAAGTATATTTTTTAATTTAAACGTATTTATTTAAATTGGATAACCTACTGGTATTTCAAAGTACAGGGATGCCGAATTAAATCGCAAGGGGTTCACTTTTCGCCCATTGGACATCTAATTGCTTATATAATATAGTTCTGTATGAACATTTCATGCCTTGTCGCATGTACTATTAGAGGTCCCGTTGGTCGCGAAAGTTACAAACTAATTACGTGCATCTTACACCAGTAAAGTGACACACTGGCCATAAAAAAGTTCACTTAAAACGTCACCAGTGGGATTTAAGATGCATGTTTACCTATGGGTCAGAGAAAAAGACATTTAACCACTGTACTTTGCGAAACGGATGGTCCACGAGTCTGGCCGCAAAATTGTCTACATTTTCAATTCGAGACATGCATATCAATTTCCCGCCAATTAGCACGGGGCTCCTGCTTGTCAATCACGGAGGACACACGGGCATATCACTGTCACAGACAGGGCTACAGATACCCCGTTTTGACAAAGGTAATGTCTTTTAGTGAAATTTAAGTTTGCAAATACCAGGGTCATATTCATTTAGTGCTTCCTAAGTTGGTTACAAGAACAAATTTCTATTTGCTTGTACTAAGTGTTCTTTGTATCCAAAATATTAGTAATATCCCGCTTCCCCACACAGACAGCGTCCCGTATCTTGCCGGGCGAGACGATAGTTACTGAGACAACCAGGTGTGCAGTTGTGGCGGGAAAGCAAAATGCATACCTCGTATTGAATGAACCAAAAAACAAAGGAAATATACGATAGCCCAACAATGATGATATTATTGCGGCTAAACGAAGTTTTCCCTCTTCTTCTCTTGGCTCCTTGATCACGGAAACATTGTTTTGCTCTGGGGAATTCGTACCGATTTTGCTACCAGGTTCTCTTTGCTCATACAACTGTACAACTATCTAAAGAGATCAAAGATGATAAAATACCGGCAGGCTTGAAAATTTATGAGCGTATGCGCCCGTGGGACTGTCCATCTAGACTTGAGGCCTTTTCGATAATCAACACCAAGGTTCATAATGGCACAGGTAAAACATATTACAAATTGTCCAAGTATTGTCTATTTAAATCATCATCAAAAGTATTACCGAAGGACGTTAGGGATAAGTATGAATACAAATCGGCTCCCACAAGGAAACCCTTGTCAATCAGGGCCTTGCTTATGGAATACACGTTTTCAACACCATAGTGTCGGTAAAACCAATCGGTTGTTTGTAATTGTGCATTCTTTATTTTGGCCAGTGCTGTTGTCACCGTGGGTTCCTTGTTTGGACACCTTGATCTCATGTTTCATATCTCACTGATTTTGTTTAAGATTGTTTTGATTGAGAGGACATTCGGCCATTTTGAGTTTTGGTGTGAATAAAAAAAAAAAAGGTTATTCACTGATTGACATTATACATATATTGGCGAGTTTGAAACTGTAGACACATATTATACAGCACCATATTCTTGTGAAATAACTCCTACTGGCAAGCAAATGAAAGTTTTTACATAAGTTAATTATATACAGACAGTACTCGCTGATATTAATTATTTGGGTGCCGCTGCGAAGTCGTAGCTGCGGATACATTGTATTTATCTGACAGATCAATGTTCCACAAGTAAAATTGAATAGTTAAGGAAAGTAAAGGAGTTAATATATCAAAAAATATATATCATCATTGCAACTTTTTTGGACGATTTCGAAAAAAAAATGCAATGAAAATAATCGAATGCAGTTCCTTCACGTATGACACACACACACCGTACACACACACACACACACACACACACACACACACACACACACACACACACACACACGCACGCACGCACGCACGCACACACACATACACACACACACGGACACACACACATACACATACACATACACACGGACACACACACACACACACACACACACACACACACACATATATATATATATATATATATATATATATATATATATATATATATATATATATATATATATATATATATATATATATATATATATATATATATACATACTTAATACGAAACTAATATGGAGGAAAACCATTACATATATTGATTCTGATTTCACATTAAAAACGTGCCGCAAAACTTGCCAACCTACCGGTGCCCAACCATAGTTGACGTCAAGGATTTTGTGTCTTGCCATTGGCCATCTTCTGCAATGAGGCAATCGAACAGCCAGTCAATTGCTGATTTACTGTTCCTACTTGGGGCATGTCAAGGTAGAATTGCAGGTATGACGTACAGTGGCGGGAAACGGAATCCAATGCTTTCAAACTGGGCTCGAAGCAATTAAATGTTGCCAATTATAGAAGAAAAGGCGCTTTCTACGCTTTTGCATACTGTACATGAAAGATTGTGCTTTGTAATATGTGATATTATCCATCATAATCAGACAGAATAAACTTAAAACAAATGTAACCGACATGACGATAAAATAATAAGGAAGTGGAAGATTCGAGAGATCAAGGAGGCTAGCATCCTTGGAGAAATCAAGGACAATGTCTGGAAGACACACACATATGCATATATATATATATTAATATATATAAATATATATATATATATATGTATATGCATATGTGTAAAGGGGAAGATGGAAGAGTTTACGATAGGTACACATATACATGTATGTATGTATATATGTATGTATATATATATGCATAGATATATACATACATACATGAATATATGTACCTATCGTGAACTCTTCCATCTTCCCCTTTAATGTTTAGAGATGGCCAAAACAGGAATAACGAAGAAGTAAAAACCACAAGAAACAAAACAAAACAAACAAACAAAACAAACTAACAAACAAAACAAAACAAAACAAGACAAAGCAAAACAAAAAAACATAAAAATAAAACAAGAAAAAAAAAATACAACGAGACAGTCGAACTGTTGATGAGAAAAAGTTCAACCAACACTGCATTTAGAAATAATATGACACATGCGGCATGGATGAAAACCAGGAATCCTGGACAATTATGCTGGTATGTGGGGATTTTAGTGATGGAAGCAGTAGTACCGCTACATTACGTGTGTCATTTAACTGCACTGCGTTCTGGGCCGCTACCTTAGTACAGTTATGTGAAGTTTACAGATAGCCACTTTCAACTCGCAACACAAACAGACGAAGGGCAATCTACCAAATTACCTCCTGTTATTTGGTAGTTAAGGCATGCAGACAAAGTATAATAAATCATGGGCAGGTAAAACAGACGGACAGGTAAAGGAGTCAGGAAATTAAGTCTATTCATCGTTACTTGTACCGAGTTTTCTCACTGCAGATTTTTCGAAAGACAGGGAGTTGCTACGAAACGCTGTTTCAACGGCTTTGTTTATACATTCTCGGTAAATGTGTGTTGTAAAGAAAAGAAAATTGGCCCCTACGTGTCGGGACGGCAATGTAATTTGACATCCAGGGTGACATCCTACGGGAAACGTCTATTCTATACCATTTCCATTCAGTTAACACGTTTGGGTTTTCCAGTAGAAATTGAAAACGTTACATGTCGCGACATTTTCGCATAGCAGAAACAAACACAGATTAATATTTCTTTCCAATTTTTCGTGTGAACCATTTGCTATGCAAATTGCTAGAAAATATCCATTTGTAAAATTACCACTATCCTTTTGTGGTATAACAGTTTTCTTTCGATATTATAGTGTTTGTAATATGCCAATGTTTCTGAGTTCCGAATTATAGGTAAACCGTATCGGGATATCATTTGCCAGACTCACCCAAAAAAGACCATGCTAATTTTAAACCATAAAAATTTGCAAAATGCACATGTATTTTCCACTACACAGAAGAAAATCCGACGAAAACAATAATTTGCTCTTTTTGAAACACAACCAATGGCACGAGTGCCTTTTTTGACATCATATCGAATTGCCACGCGAGGGCTCGGGCTAATATCCTCGTGCCCCGTCGATTTGCAGAAAAAAAATCGTCATATTTTTGTTATCAAAGTAATTTGAGATTCACATTCCTTTGATCCAAGAACTGTATTAGCGTTTCTCTTTGCACTCGCCCAATACATGTTGTCAAGCGTTTCATTCTTCCTCTTCTGTCTTCAAGATGGATCCATATAGGACTGTGTCATGTTTCCCAATTGATTTAATAAAATATGTGACAACCAAGAACTAGAATACCTTGTACCTAATCTATATTGGCTAGGTTGGTTGAGATCAACGACCTTGGTCGGCGTTATTTCTGTGCATGCCCCCCACCCACCCACCCGAGTGCTCTGACCACAGTTGTTGCGGTAATGTATAGCATAACGGTGAAACGAGCTGTGGCTAGGTAAAGAAAATAGCAACTTTTGTTGCCGACGCGACTCAGAAATCAGGACTCACGAAACAGCAGTTGTTTCCTTTTGCCACATAACATACAGACACATGGTATGCCATGGTAATTCTAACAAAGTTAAGTCCAGTTAATATACATATGCAGTAAAACCTCCCTTTTCCCAACAACCGAACAACCTTGGGACCGGGAACAGTGTTCGATACAGTGAGGTGTTCGGTATAAGGAGGTTTGTTTATATTAGAAGTATATACTTGGGACCGAGAAATGGTGTTCAGTATAGAGAGGTGTTCGGTATACGGAGGTGTTCGGTTAGAGATGTTATACTGTATATATATATATAAACATGGTTTAAAAAGAGAAATAATGAAAAAAACCTAACTTATTACAGTATGCATTAACAGTGAAGGTCAGAAAGTCCCATATCAAGGCTTCTGACAGGACGCTGCCATATGGTCGCCAAGAGTATGCTTCATAGACATACTTGAACAAAGAGAGCATTGCAAGGATACAAGTGTCAATAACCGATATACTTTTAATATTATATCGGTTTAAAGGTAACAGTACAAATCCGCAAAGACAAAAGAGTCATAATATAACAAAATGCAACAGCAATTTAAGACTATATAGATATCCTGGTAATTCCTTATAAAATATTTCTTTTTAAAAAGTGAGCTGTTGAATTGCTTTTACTTTTGATCCATACACCTAAAATCTTCCCCTTGCAAGGGAACTTGGGTTTTTGAAATTTCACGTACGCAGGCAATGACAACGAAAGATATAAAGACAATTCCCTCGTTGGCTACATGTCCCATAAAGTTTGTCTTTCCTGTGGTATTTTAGCGCAACGTATTTGCCTCTGCATCCATTACAATGCTGACGTTCTTTCCGTGCGTCTGGATACACGGTCCGTGCAATATCGCATATAATATTGAAGAAACTATAGTGTTGCTTAAAAAAATTGATGGGAAAGTTAAGTCGTTTTGTAGGACAAGGACGAACGTGTCCTATTTGCGAGTTTCCAGTCACATAGCAAAGACATTTAGCAACAGTGAAATTGAATCACGAAATACGCGTCATATCATATGAATTATGTGGCAGAAAACAGGCAAATTGTGCCTTTTAGCGCCGTACATGCCAAATTCAACTGCATCCAAGAGAAACGATGCAACCTTTTACTCAATTCTAATGTGTCTGCAAGTTAAAATATCCATTATATCAAATAAATAGCGTTATTATATTATTTGATACCACATACACGCGTGCTCACCCGCACACACACACACACACACACACACACACACACACACACACACACACACACACACACACACACACACATACATATATATATATATATATATTCAACTTAGGTTCAGACGAAATTGCAGTTACAGAGGATATAAATATTTCTGGTGTAGAAAGAACTTTGAGAAAATGGTGTAAATCTCATGTGGAGCACAGAATCTTATCCAAGCCCACATGCGAATGTGAGCTCACAGGCTCACATGTATTGACAATTGCATGTTCTTCTGTACCTATGTATGGTCTACATTCCATTGTGTTGTCTGATAATTGTATGAAAAACTTGGGGTCAGTGCAGGAGATTCAGGTTAAAGTCTTTTGTTTTCTGTGGCACAGAGATCATATTATTCCTCCTTATTAAATGCTTATCACATACCCAATATTAAAGATAACGTTCTCCTAAAAAGTTCATCCCATTCCAGCGTATTCTTTTTTCCCTCTGCCTAGTTTTTATGTCCATTTACTCTCTGCATATACGGTGCCTGGATATGAAAATACGTACACTATTGTTGGCGGAATAAAACTGCAACAATTAAATACTTTTGAAATAGACATGATTCGAGAGTTTTCTTTTTTTTTTTTTAAAAGATAGTATATTTTACAATGTTGATGGTCTCTCACTCTATAAATCAATGGTACGGGACAAGTTTAGAAGCATTTATCAGGGAAATAGTATCTCTGGTCCCAAAATATCAAGAAAAAAAGTCGATGATGGTAAATAAGAGACGTAGGTGGTGCCTGAGAAAGTAAGCATTATTTATTATCATTGTTATTGTTATTTATCATTGTTATTATTATTATCATCATCATCATAATCATCATCATCATCGTCATCATCATTATTATTATTGCCTAATCGATTTTCGTCGTTAATGCCCAAATAAGGTAGTATATTTCCCAACTCCGGCAATATTTCTGCTACTTCTACGTTATAGGAAGAAGAAGGTGTTGATACACTTTCTCATTTCCCATAACGATTTAAAAAGCCGTGGCCCGATGAACACATACTCACCGTTTAATTCACAAGACGATTTCACAGTCTACCAAACTTTTTTTAATGCCATGGTCGTTGTCTTGATCATTATCGTTATCCCACTATAACTATAAAAATCATTTAACAAAAGACTTACATGTCCAGCAGAGGTGGATCGTCCTAGTTAAATATGTTTTGCGCCCAAGAGAAAGTCTTCTTTATTGAAAGGTGACACATTAACCTCCCCAGACTGGACAAACATAAAAAGATCGGTGATACGTGCACAAATACACCACTCAAGCATGAGGTTTCACCACATGCGCATATAGTAGGTACCACGTGCTCTTGCAGGTATTTTTTATATTATGTTATATTACATTATAAACATATTTTTTTCTCTGGATTGCCTAATAGTACACAAAGACTAATCTGGAGGCTCTCCAGCACATAAAAGGACGCACAGGAATATATACAATACACACTGGACGAGAACAGAAGACTAAATTCACGGCTTGTACACGAATAATACAATTGATGCCAGATGATGGAGACTTATAATTAGATCATATACTAAATTAGTAGATCGAACGTCTAGATTCTGATAAGAATGTCTGAACAGCCTCAAAAATGAATACATTATCAGTGTCTGGCAAGTCCTCACTACCTTTCAAAAGAATATTTAGTAAAATGTCACTTGAGCACGGAACTATTAAAGTCGGATTTGCACCTGGAGCGAGTAAGTGACACACAGTGTTCAGTAGACGGACCTTTGCACAGTGAACTTGGGGCAGAACAAAAGGTAATGTTTCGTATCTTCAGTAGTATGAGAGCATGCACACGTGGAGGCTGGAAGGATATTGACATGATGTAGATGGGCATTTAAAACAGAGAAGTTAAGACGTAGCTGCGTGTGGCATATGTTTAGGAAACGACTTCCGTGTTTAAAGTATGTGGACTTAATGTCATATGTGTCCATTTAGAAAAATAAAAAGTAAAGTGTCCGTTTGACTTTAAATAACATACAACTAGAATTCTTGGATGTTATTAAGTGTGGACGTTCAGTTATTGTGGTTTAATTATTTTAGTTTCCAAGTTTTTGAAGTTCTCAACATTTCTGTAATATAACATGCAAAGAGGAAAATGGCTGTATGCAGTCTTATACGCATGAAAATTTTATTGTACTGCTCTGGAAATTCCAAGAAAGCATGGGAGATGTGGGGCCAAAGTGAGTTTAATGAAAAGCTTTACGCCGTGTAGGAAATAGCCCCGATTTATTTTTTCCTGCTGCGAAAGTTTGAGCGGCAGAATAAAACGGTAACAGCTTATTTTTGCTGTACAAAATTCGTCTCTTTCCTAATCTTTCATTTAAATTACTACATAAAACAAATGTTTTTCACAGCTGTTGAGAACCTGGTGGTCATAGGTCCAGAGGTCGAAAGAAGAGCCGTCGTTACCAGAGTGACAATTCTTTAGGACGACAGGAAAATATATTACAGTTTATTCAATCATGGCCAGGCAGCTGTAAATTACAAATTACAAAGCTCCCGTCAAGTGCTCTGTTGCCCAGACAAGAGTAAGCTTGAGAAATTCTGTGGACAGACGGAATTATATGTGGGTCAAATGTAATAACCTTAATATTAAACCTCAACTATATTCACTACTATCCAGGGGATGCAAAAACAGCTCTTGATTTTCACCTCTTAACCGTTATGTCCATCTTTGTAAGTGGTGTTACAAGGGACTTTTCTGGTAATGAGTAAGAGGTAAGTGCATTGGATGGGAACTTTGGATCAAATTTGGCGCTTTTCTGGGTCGGTAAGCAATAGTTTTGAAATTGGTCATTGTCGTGGTTCGTACAGTAAACTTTAGTTGACCTTATGGGGACTAGCTTAGACACGTCAGCCACCAGAGGGCACCCTTGTAAAGAAGAATAAGCTGACATCTTCTGTCCTGTCTGGCCTTCTCATATGGTACGAGCTGATAGCTAATGACTAATGCCATAATGTAGTCCTTCCAGTATCATAGGCATTGCCCAAAAGATCACCCTCTTTGCAGGTGTTTCTCATGATTTATTTCCAGTTTGGTTTATGTCACCGCCTCAGCAGTTGCTTGTATAATTTATGTTCAATTGTAGCTTTATGAGTAAGTCACCCTCTCAACAGGTGCTCATGTTATTGTCATTGCTAAGATTTAAGTCATCCCGTCGGCAGGTGTTTATAATTATATACTGTCTTAAAGTATTTTGGCAGGGTCATCCTTTCGAAAGGTGGCCCTAGAGTTTATTTCAAAATGTTCTGATTCAGGTCACTCTGCTAGGTTTTTTTAAAAGCAATAACTTGTTTTGAAATAAACTCAACGCGGTATTGCAGGACGAATACTTTGAGTGGACAGGGTGAGGTACTAAGCTGGTGATGGAGGAACGCGGGCTCATATTTTATTTCGATAGCGTCATATTCAATGAAAACAATTGCAATGGATATACAATAAAGAGGACATTACAATATGCACAGTATTTGAAGGATAACAATTTAAAGACCGTGACCTGTTTGCAAGCAACATGTTTCATATTTTATTTACCATAGTCACTCAAGCATTTCACACCTAAAGGTCCAAGAGGTTCACACTCCTCTTCAAAGGAATTATGGCTCTATCTTAAGTTGGGCGAGGAAAACACACCCCAACCCCGCCAGCCAAATTACTGAAATACGATTTGCACTGCATGCAGGGTCTGTCCTAACTTCCATGTGATCAAATTCCAGAGAAACTAATCGATTAACCGTCTTGTAGTCGTGTTTTTTTGGGGGGGGGTATTGTTTTTTGGGGGGGGGGGGTGGTGGCTGTTGACTGTGCAATTGCAACGCAATTTCAAGGAAACAAAATTAGGTACAAAATCAGACAAAGCGTAGGCTCTTGCACTGTTGGCGTCATTCCTGTCCTTGTACTTTCTACATTTTTACTATACATGTCCGCTTATATAAAGAAAATGCAATTCTTCTAATCACAAGGTCCCAGACTATAAAATCAATATCTATTTAGAGAAAAACATACTGTCAATATCGTGAGTGGGATAAACTGAAAGCTGCCAATATGCTACCTGATCCACTGGCCAATAAAGGAGGTATTCATATTAGCTGGGATCCTTTGCTATTACCTAGGTAGCAGCAAGAAACTTGACAGGGAGGAGGGCAGAGTCATGTGGTAAACATGGCTAAATAAGCTTCTATGATAAAAGTACCAACTACAGAAAGCAAACAGGCGAAGAAAAGCTTTTTGCTAAGTTGCAAAACATACAAGTTGCCAAACACATTCAGAAAATTCCATGTATTTGGTGAAAAAGCTATTATTTCTGGATGGATAAGATACAAAAGGTAACAGGTGATTCGTTGTAATATATATATATATATATCCAAGAGATCCAAGTTCTAAATTGATCGAAAGTCAAAACAGAAGTGAAGGTTTTTTTTGCATTTATTTCCCAATCTTCTTTACACCCTCTGCACTATGCATATTTTGTGACTGGGTGCATTGACTCCCGAGGTGTTATTGAAAAAGACTTTCTGCCTACTCTACTAGTCTCACTCTATACGCACAAATTCTTTATTATAATAAAAGTTGCTCGCAATGGTCCATTCCCTTTTACTTATATACAAAACAGCCATTTTGTTGTATGCTAGCACTTGACCCTGTATAGTGAAGCTTTTTGGCAAGTCTGATAGCCTCTACTTCGCTCAGGAACGCCTCTTTATCTCTGTTGCCTGCATTTTCCCAAAGTAAATTTGGAGCAGATGGAAACAACACCCATTCTGGAAACTAATACATCCTCTTACAAGGTCATTTGACCTCAAAATTATGATAATGACCATCCTCTCATAACGTAAGCCTGCTGAGTATAAAACATTTTAATATCCAATCACGAGAAACGGTGGGATTTCACTACACAAGAGACTTACGCCAGATTTTCTAATGGTCACAGAATTGAATAGTAACCCACAACAACAGCGACTCTTCTGGTTGGTGCCAGAAGCTTCATAATTTCTCTCATCCATTTTCTTGCAGGGGGACTTGGCTGCCACATGAATATATCTGTAATATTCAGCAGTCTGTGAAGGGATTTCTCTGATAGGCAAAATACAAAGAGAGAAGAGTTTTTAAAAATAAGTCTAGAGAAACACAAACGGTTGATGGGACCCGAGTTTAACATTCCTCATGAAACCCAACTCCAGATAGAAGCACAGGCTTTATACGATGATTTTAGAAGGCTGACTGCATCTGAGTGCCCTGATGAGCAGGCCATTCAGATTGTTTGACTTTATGCAAAAATCACCTTGCCCTGGGTAAAGCTAACTACTGTGCCAAACTGCTCATCTGTCTTCTTGAAGGATAAAACCACATGTGCAGATGGCTTGCCCAGCAAGCTATTGACTACCCATGCTACAATAGTTCCGAGTTTGTCCATCAAGTTATCCAAAAGGTGACACTTAATAATGTCATACAGCCACTCACTGAAAAGATTGATGTCCCTTAATTCGCATCCATGCAAATCTAGCAGGCCCTATGCCACTGCTCTTTAGAGAATTAATCTTGAATGAGAATCATATTTCTCTGGAGTGGTTTTGCTGCACAAACATTTATCACTGCTGAAGTGATAATAGGATCCGTGCTTTGATAATTAGACTGGATTGTTTGATGTCAGTAAAATTGTCATTGCAAAGAGCATGCACATGTGCTATTGGAAGCATATTACATCCAAGATGCATCCTAACAGTCTACAAGCAAATGCCTCAGCTGCAGACAGGACGGAAAGTGGTGCGACTACAAACACATGCTCCTCAAACTGACAGTAACATGTAGTTCAGAAAGGACAGAGTTTCAGAAATGTATTATCACGTGTGGTTAAAGTAGCTTTAACTGCTTTGACACTTTCTGGCAGGAACGACTACATTTACATGAGGCAGTTATTATTTTTTTCTTTTCCATTTTGAATTGCCCAATAGTCTGTTTTAGTTTCCATATCTTCAGCACTTTGTACATAGCATCCAATCAATATTGTTTCAATGATTGGAATTCGGGAGCTCAGTTACCCCAATCTGACAGTAAATCCCTTTTCAAACCGAATACAATGGACATTTTCCTGGAGTGCGCACGACACAAGAACGGATTGGAGAGGGGCGTTATATATTAAGTTCGCATGTCTTCCCTGTTGTTTCACTAAAATGGTGGTGTATCAAGTTAGACAATATAAGACAATACGACCATGATCAGTCGATCCTGAGTTTACTCAAACAAAATGAAAATGGCAACAGCAGCATCCAGCCCCACAGAAGGAACAAGAGAGCACGATCCCGGCCCACGCCTTTTCTTTTTGTCCCACACGGATATCTTCAAGGTGACTCTAAAACTGTTTAAAATAAGCCCAGTTTTGCCTAACATCCACCAGTTCACCGGTGCTTTACCCTCTTCCTCCCACGAGGGTTCAGGGCCTGGAGGCCGCTGTTTCAGTGCAGTAAAACACCCAGAACCAATGGACAAGGTGATAATGATCAACATCCTGGTTGGTTCATCAGTCATGAAAAGAGTGACAGTGCATTTGTATTATCGTAAGTATACCTGTACTCATACGGCAGGTGAGGTGGAGCTCGATCTTCTTTGGAGGCAAGGTGGTACTCTCTAGTGCCCGCGCCGAAAATTTACATTGATTCATCTGCAACCAAGAAGCTACGGACATTCCTCATGTACATATAGTTTCAATACATTTTACTCCCGCAGTGCTAATCATAACAAAATATTGCGTGTCCAACTGAATCATCTTTGTGATTCTGGATTGATAATTCTTTGTAAATTGATATTCCATTCCATTCAAATATATACCTGAATACATTCCCCAAAAAGTCCCTGTCAACAGTTTTCCGGGATTGCTTTGTCCCCAACCATGTTCAGAAAAATTTTTGACTCAGTCTTTATCATGCACCATTAAAGGTGGCCTTTTTTCCTTCTTTTTTTTTTTTTTGGCTTTTGTTTTGTTTTGTTTTTAATTTTTTGTTTGTTTGTTTGTTTGTTTTTTGTTTTTTTTTGTTTTTGTTTTTTTTTTTGTACGCAACTTCAAAATAACGTCATGTACTTGAACTGACAATTACCTAACTCTAACAAAACGTTACAGTAATTTAACGTCGGATTATTCAACAGGCCGTGCCACTGTCACCTTAATCAATCAAAATGTTTTGTTTGTTTGCAGTGTACAATGGCTCTTCTTGCTGATCGTCTACTATGTATGAGGAACGTTTTCTTTGAAGTCCGTTGTACAAATAACTCTTGCATTCCCTTTCAACTTTGAAATTAAATCGAAAATCATTCTTGGATCCCTTATAACCAACATCTATTGCAAAAGAAGATAAGCACGGTAGTTCACTTTAATGGAGTGCAGGAAGGCATAATACATAAAGTCCAAAATGCAATCAAGTTCTCTGCATTTGGCAGTTTAAACTGTTTGCAGAATGTCTATTGGCTTCCTCAAAAATTTTCAAACAATTATATTTACACAATAAAAGATGGCTTAGGAAAAGTATTGATGTTTCAGTCAATCTTTTAAGGAAAAAACAGTGAGATTATCGCGCTAAAATCAATTATCCACGCAAAAGGATCGGGAAAATCACGTATTTTTCTCACGTCTTCTCAGGGACGAATACGTTGCAGGTGTGCGCTCGTTTTTAGTGATTGAATTTATATCCAACCGTCGTTACTAATTACCATATATGTGCATGTACCTATTGCTTTCCTTCCACAACTTTTAAATGGAAGGCTTTTTTGTGTAAATGTAAAGATGTGCCATGCACATCCGGTCAGTCTTATATCAGTATATGCTTAGCTATTCAATGCAAAATGTGCCATAGGTTTCTCAACTAGTACGACTGATTGGCATATACAGCCACGAGGGACTCCTCTCTGTGTACATAGATGGAAGGAGATGAACCAGTCCAGCCTCGAGTGTCGTTGACCGCTGAATAAGCTTCAGTCACGCAAATGCGGTGAAAAAAATGGACTGACAGTAATTGTCTCCAAGCGAAACGCTTCTGACATTTGCCGTTTTCATTAGACATAAGACAGTCCCTTAAAATGAAAATTGCGAAAAAATAACGTTACTTTTCAATGTATCTTGTGTTGATATAGACTGGGACCTAACCATGGCAGACTATTATGCATTGGGGGATCGCAGATAGGCATCCGGGATATTAAAAAATTGCGAGTATGAGTGCTTTACAACACTGGTTGTAGAGCATGGGTGTTTAGTAAGAGTGCGTTCAGTATGAATAATGGGGAGGGAGGGAAGGAGTAAAGAGCTTTTCTGTACTGGGACACTGGAGCATTTTTTGTTACTGTACTTGTGTACTGGACTCGCCGTTATTTCCTTGTTTCTTACCAAAAATTATTTCTAAATTTTCTAATTGTCCTAACATGCACCGGGGCAAACTGATTACCTCTACCAGGGTACTAGACCCCCCTCCCCCCAATGAGAACAGAAGTGACGCAGATGATGCGGGGGAAATAGGCTGACGATTGTTGTTTTCCGGGAATACACTTCTGGCATTCACTATAACAATGGTTATCATTTCAGGTAGGCCCCTACCTGGAAAGCACTGTTGTGTAAAATAGCCTTATTTTGTAGTGTGGTGTAGTCATCATAACAGGAACTAATGCATGCATGATCGAGGAGAAATATCCGGGATATTAAAAAATTCCGAGTGTGAGCACGTTGCAACACTATTTGTAGAACATGGGTGTTTTGCCAGGGTCAGTTGATTGTGTTGGGCAAGAACACCACTCGGCCATTTGCAAAGGCGTGAATGTTTACCAAATCAAGGTCTGTCCCACCTTATATAATGTCATTGATATGTTCGTGACCATAGCATGTAATTTGGTGTATGTCAATAAAGTCTCTAATATAATGTATGGACCAACGAAGATATGTTCCTGTCTTCGAGCAGACTTGCGTAATATATACTGGATGTAGCTCACCCCCTCCCACATAAGAAAAAGAATAAAATAAAAATGAAATAAAAGAGATGAAAAAGCAAAGACCGTCCGTGATGTGTTAAATAATAAATATAGCGCGTCCGAATTCTTGAGCACGGGGCCATTGGCTATCGCTGTGGGGCAGCATTCTATATTTTGTTGGAATTTTGTGTGGAATCCGCAGTTTGCTAAATAGTTCTGTCTACAGTAGAGATGGGAGCACTTCTTGCTATGCATATCGTTAATAATTTAGCAATTGAGCCACCGTGACAGTGACCGTATTCTGTTATACACAATAAGTGCCTTACCTGCCAGCAGACCGCGATAGTGTAAATCTTGTGACCAGGATCTTGCTTTCTTAATGTTTTAGTTCGCTAAAATGTGCTCTGTGCTGACCCTTCTCTCTGGTGTACAGCGCCATGTAATGTAAGTCTAAGAATGAAGACATTAGTCCCACAAGTAGGAGCAATTACGAGGGAAGGACGCTAAGCCACATTTTGTTGGCGTTACATTTGATTATTTGAAAAAAAAGAGCTCGGTTTAACAGTCATCACTACCGTACGTCATCACTTAAGACATACTGACCTGTTTGGTCCGCGGTAAGCTGAAAACGATGTGTAAAGCATTGCCCTACCTCACTGGGAAATTTGTGACAGTTTAGGCTTCCTTTTCAAAGACTCTCGGATTTTATGCTGACAGATTCCAGAATTGCTCAACGCAAATTTCCTGAAGTTACTTTTTGCAATCATGTCTTCATGTCCATTATAACATTTGCTTTTTTTTTCTTATTTTTGTTTGTTTTGTTTTGTTTTGTTTTTAATTATTGCTTCAGTCCAATAGATTACATCTGCTAAAGCCAATTTCGATGTCGGTGCATCAATATAAACTAAAGTAGTATCGGCATGGGGTTTCAAACTGCTCCAGTCGCAGGTAAATTACATCACAAGTAAAATTTCACAACGCGAAAGGTCGTAATCAACTTTATTTCAGTCCAGCTGGGGCTGTCATGCCACTTGCACATACTATTAATGTCTTCAGGGATTCAGGCTAGTGTTCACTGAACGTGAATTACATAAACCCCACATTCTAAATTATTACATAAGAGTGAAGAGGTGAAACCAACACTCAAGTTTTTATCCCTGCACCTTGGTAACATTTTAGGACCACCTCATGGGCTTCAAATTCCCTAGGCGCGCTTGGGCCCAAAGGGACATCTTTTCCACGGACTTCCTGAACATAGCTGTAGGTCTGATGTGAAATAAAAGAGCAACCTTTAAAGTGCAGAAGACCATGTTTGGAGTTTGGAGTTGATTACCGCTCAGAGCGACAAACTGTCACGTGCAACGTGACAGCGGGGATATGAAGGGCATAACAATTTTACCACTTTCCTGGGCAAAGGTCGACAGCGTTTCTTAAACTGAATATACAAGTACTCAGGTAAAATATAAATACACACACACACACACACACACATATATATATATATATATAATAAAAACCGCTGCACATCCACCACAGGGTTTTAATTAAAGTATGAGATGAAGTACGCAACCCAGTGGGTTCTGATTTGGATTCTCAATTGACACCTCGGGCACAATGACAGCTGCTTACTCAGTGTACGTAAAATTACCAGGTAAGAATAAGCCGACTTATTTTACAGTGGAATTAGGAAGGTGAAGAGGACATAGTATTTGAAACAAACCGGGTCCATCCTCGCAATTACTTCGTTGTGGTTTGGGTGAGACAATTACTATCGGGCATTCACCGTAGATAAGCGGCGCTCCTTTGGTCTCTATCATTAAACAAGCGGATACCCATGTGTTCATGTGCGTGCAGATCAATGCATCAAGTGTGGCAAAACAATTTGCTTTTGTGAAACTAGCAAATAGAATAAAAAGGCTGATTAAAAGGTAGAATCATATTCTCAAAAAAAGACATAAAGCTTGCTGCGAGAAAGAGTCGCCATGTGTTGGGAATAATTGTATTGTTAATATTTATTTTACCTGGATAGCCCTATGATCACACTAAACTATTCAATGGGTTATCCATGCATATAATAGACACACAGATGTATCTACAAAACTAAAAGGACAAGACTACACAAAACATAAATAGATACATGAAAGTAGATGACTTGTACTTAGCAAAAAATAAGTAGATTAAGACATTAGCAGCCGGAAAACAAAACACCTTGGTATTAATAAAGGTATGTCTTACTCTACAAATGTTTTCGTTTAATTTAGTATGACGGCCTGGACATATATATATAACAAAATTAAAAATAAAACAAACAAACAAACAAAAACAAAAAAACCCCCCAAAAAATTCCTATCAAGGTTTACGAGAAGCGATCTACTTGCCACAATTAAAGTTCCCTCTTATAACGACTTTGAGCGAGGGCCAGTATATTGGTGGCAGTCCAAAATAATTCAATATATGTGCCACAGACACATAATGGATCAGGTAAAATATTTACGTTAAAAAGATGTGAACGCATGCAGGCATGAGTGACCAAGACATAGTTGTGTGTAGCAAACATTCGGCAAACATTGTCATTGGCCAAAGGTGCTGCGTGATCGAGACCTCGCCTGTGAAGGCGAGCTAGCCTTCATGACTCTACCGCTTCAAAACACCCCGAAGGCTTCATGCGCCGTGAAAGCCAGCTTGCTTTCACGTCATCTCCCACGTCATGATTCAGACCTCGCTCTATTCTGTCTTGAGCGCGAGATACTTTTCACGCGTGAAAAGTACCTCGCTTCCTGAGCATGCATACTTCATAGCTGAAAATTCCTGCGTGATCAAGACCTCGCCCGTCAAAGCGAGCTAGCTTTCACGAATGTGAAAGCAAGTTAGCTTTCACGTCATTTCCCAAGCCATCATTGAGACCTTGCTCTTCTGTCTTGAGCGCGAGATACTTTCACGCGTGAAAAGTACCTCGCTTCCTGAACATGGGCACTTGAGAGCTTAAATTACCTGGTTCCCATTACCGTTTTTGCCCGACTGCGTAACATTATACGGTATTTTCTCTTTATAGATAAATTGCTTTGAATATATATTTAACCTCATTTTTTGTAAGCCTAACATTTCCTTGTCTATAATAAATATCACTGTGTATTTGTTGAATTTACAGCTTTTGAACCATGTCATGGGTCTAATGGTCGTCCTGCTTCAGGCGAACATTAACATTTTTCTAGGGTACCAGTATTAAATACTATCGAGCAGCTCTGGTTCCGCAAGGCACGTTTCACGGCGAGGTATGTCTCGAAGGGAGCTGAGTACTAGAGCGCGCGGCAAATGACACGCGTGAAGAAGACCTCGCCGACGAGGAAGCTTTAAAACCACTTACGCGGTCTTGGAAGCGAGGTCGCTGTAATGCTACACTGGTCTCCACTGCCCTTTTTGCCCGACTAAAACGCTGTTGCCCTTAGTGCCTGTGCAACAATATGGATCTGAATTTAGCATACATTAAAATTCTTTTGTTTGCATGCTATTGGATTTGCCAGATGTCTCAAACCTATACGTGTAAGTTAGAACTTTGTGTCTATCTATAATATTTTTGAAGATGTAAAGCTTTTAAAATTTTAATTGCCCATAATTTGCATAATTTCAAACATCATGACTATTCCAAGTCAGTTGCCTAATTTCACTGGTGGGTCAGTCATAATGGCAAGTTTGGTGCTTTTCGGAATAATAGTGTCCTAGAAAAAACTCCGGACAAATTTGGTCGTAAAAAAAGAAAGAAAGAAAGAAAGAAAGAAAGAAAGAAAGAAAGAAAGAAAGAAAGAAAGAAAGAAAGAAAGAAAGAAAGAAAGAAAGAAAGAAAGAAGAATTCTTGGAAAACCAAATGTCTGGGTTGGCAGCCAGACATAAATATTTTCGCTGAACCCCTAGCGTTTCCCTGCTCGAGCTCGGCAAGCAACCTAAATTATGTCTGGGTGCCAACCCAGACATACTGTTTTTGCAAAGTTTTATCTTTCTTTCTTTCTTTCTTTCTTTCTTTCTTTCTTTCTTTCTTTCTTTCTTTCTTTCTTTCTTTCTTTCTTTCTTTCTTTCTTTCTTTCGTTCTTTCTCTCTCTCTTTCTTTCTTTCATATCTTTTAAACTATTATAGATAGATACAAAATTCAAAGTTCAGCGTATAGGTTTGTGACATCTGCCAAGCTAATGGACAGTAAACATAAGTTGTAAAATTTCAAATTATGCTAATTAAGTCACTTTGAAATTTAAATCTTGAATATCTTGAAAACTATAATATTAAAAGATGCCATTCCAAATTCAATATATAGGTTTGGGATAGAGATGCATCTGATAACCATGAACCAAACTTGTAGGATTTGAATCTGTGCTAATTAGATGATTACCTTAAATTTAAATCTTGAATATCTTCAAAAATATTATATAGAGAGATGCGATTTTAACTTCCGCATATAGGTTTCTGCTATAGGCGCATCTAATGAACCACAAGCCAAAATTGTAGTATTTGAATTTATGCAAATTAGGTGAATACACAAAATTTAAATCTTTAATGTCTTCAAAACTATTATAGACAGTGACATGTTTTAAAATGGCGAATACATGTTTCTTGGGATGGCCTATCATATAGACATATCGTTGAGCCTGTTATTATAAACATTATGCAAATTTGAGACACTGGACAATTCAAATCTCTTATATTTTCTGGCTATGAGTGAGAACATGTATAAGTGATATAAGCTTGTATCTCGAAAACTGTGCATTTTTGGGTCACAATTACTATTAAACATGAATAGGAAATGACATATGGGCTTTTACCTGGTGCTGTCCTTTTAAACCTTGAGTGACCTTGAAAGGTCAAATCAAGGTCACACTCCATGAGAATCTTTGTATATGGAAAACGGTGCACTTTAGGGCCATAGTTACTATTAAACAAGAATAGGAAATGGTATATAGGCTTTCCTGTGGTGCTGTCTTTTTTTGACTGTGAGTGACCTTGAAAGGTCAAAGCAAGGCCACACAGCATTAGAATCTCTGTATATGGAAGACGGTGCACTTTGGGGCCATAGTTGCTTTCTACATCAGCAGGAAATGACATATAAGCTTTCATCTGGTGTTGCTTTTTTGATCTAGAGTGACCTTGAAAGGTCAAAGCTAGACATGTCTACCTATATCATTCTGCAACACTTTTCACCAACTTGGCCATACTGTTAACATGCCATTACACAGTTGGAGTTTATGTCACAGCTGCATACATTGCAGTGCAGTTTCTCCAGGCGCCCAGACTGGTTTGCTAACAAGCAAATCATTTTTTTTTTAGTTATAATTTGTCTTCACACAAATGTTAATGACACCTTTGGTTTTCCATACGTACTAGTGCGCTCGTATTCATGGTGGGTGATGGTCACCGTTGCCTGGAGACGGGCCAGGTATTTTCGAAACTGCTGTAGAAGCCCCTTATCCAAACCATGAAAGTCACTTGAGAGTAGTTTGCTGAGATGAGACAGGACACAGTAACTAAAATCTAATAAGCTGGTAGACAGAATATGTAAGTGCCCGAATCATTGGTCCTGATCACAAGACAGGCCACAATTGCGACCGTATTATCCACTCTGGAGGCTTTGTTAATGTGCGTCGGACAAAATGTCCTTCTTGAGACTAGGAATGATGATGCTGGTGGTTCTATTTTTATTCGGTCCTTGAAAATAGCAAAAAAAAAAAAAAAAAAAAAAGAAGAAAATAAACGTAACAACCAACTTTTAGTCCTGAAAAGAAGTTTTGCTGAGGAGCAAAACATAGGTCTGCCTCTGGCGGTAGTAATGTATTGACAACGGCCAATCTTATTAGGCCAGGCCGACAAACAAGCGGGAACAAAGTGACATCACCCTTGGATTACTGGAACAACATCGTGCAATCTGCTACAGAATCTTACATGATTGCTTATAGTTGTATCCTGTTAACACCGTGACGCATCTGGGCTAGTCATGGTGGTATCGCTATTGAAAATTGCACAGGGAACGATGCCAGAACTGAGGGCTTTGTAGTTTTTGGTGAAGCTGAATGGAAGAGATCAGGATCGGGAAATTAGTGCAACTATAAACTCATGGCCAATGAGGAATCAGCACCCCAGCAAGATTCCCTGACGCTCTAGTTTCTGTCTTATGGTCATTATTATTGAAATCTGCCCACAAGGACAAAGAAATGATAGGAGTGAATGAATGAATCATTTGGCGAATAAATGAGCAGAGAATAATCAAAGAAAATCGAAGAATAAACGAGCTTTAGATGGAATGAACATATAAGAAGTTTTATACTTGATAACTTTTGGCCGATGCAAGAAATAAATTAAAATAAATAAATGTGTAGGAACTACTCTGCTCATCCAGACTTGCAATTTTGGAAATAAATATGCATTTTAATTATTGATTATTATAAATTAGGCTGTAAAATAGAAAAACAAAATGTTCAATATGTTCGCTGACCCCCCCCCCCCCAAGATATGTGCTTAATACATTATTGTTTCGAGTGTTGCCTTGTTCATGATCAGCGTGTGTCTTTCCGCCGAACATTTCGTCCACAATAAGGTGATGAATAGGCTAGGCGAATATGCTGGGTGTTTGAATAACATTATAAACCTGGATGTGGGTGCTTCATGGAAAATACTAGGCAGTAAACAGTCCCACAATCCCACAGGCGATAAACCTTCTATTATGTTCTTCATTTTAGCAACACTGGAGTCTCTCATTGCCCGACAGAATATTTCCATCTCAATAGTTTGCGAGTCTCAATTGTTTATGGGATAATAATGGCAGGGAAAAAGAGTTTACACTTGCCAGATTCCATTACCATGTCCCTCGGGAAACCGTGAAAGAAGTCTGGGTCTTTCCGTTAATCCTGAAGCTGTATCTTCTGCAGTGGCGTCCATTTGAACAGCAAAACGGCCAACTTCGATCAATGGCTTAAATATAGTTTGAATGCTTTTCTTTTCTTTTCTTTTTCCTTTCTTTCCTACTTTCTTTCTTTCTTTCTTTCTTTCTTTCTTTCTTTCTTTCTTTCCTTCTTTCTTTCTTTCATTTTTATCATGCCGTGCGTTCATCAAAGTACTGGCAAAATGGCATCTGAAGAACCCAGCAAGGATGATGTGCCCCAAGTCAACAGTTTCCCGATGTACTTAGTCATGGGTAACTATAGGGAGGACAAATGTTGTTGCTGCTCCCAATTAATGAATGTTTATGCACTTTTTCATTGTCGATTTCGACTGAAGTTGGTGCATACTTACTTAGCACAACGGGCCCACATTCATATTTTTTTTTTTTAAAGAATATTTATTCAAGTGATATCAGCTTGCTTACAGATGCCGAGACCAAAAGAATGGCCCAGATGAACAATTTGGTGCTAAATGAGTTAAGGCCAACTTTGTTGAAACGACTTGAAAATCCTTTTCTGTTGAAATATTCATTGAACCTAGCTCAAATTATGCAACCTAAGTACATGAATATTGCAACAAATGTGCACAAATAAAGCCGATTGTGCAGGGATCCAACAGAATAGAAAACATAGGGCTCTTGCCATGGCTTTGCGTATTAGTTTTGCGTCGTTATGAGAAAAAAAATTATGATACGCTCGTTAATTTGCTTAAAACTGTCAAACATATTAAACTTTTCACCTCATCTTTGGTGTCCAAGTTGTCTGCTTTCTCCTTCAAAGGAGACTCGAAAACATTTACAGCATAATCTCTTATGTTGTTACGGCATATGTTGAACGTGTTAATTTTTGCTGACTCGGCTCTCTCTCCATGAAGTCACCATACAAGTTTTTCCCTTGTTGTCAAACAAGCCTTTAATGTGCATGGCCTAACAAATATCAGTCGTGTTTGTATATCATATGGCAATTTCAACTCTAATTTCGGGAATATATCTGCAGTACGGATAAAAATGTACATCTGCCTAAGAATTCTAAAAATTCCAGCTTTCAAAATCAGGTTCTTTATCGTCAAAAGATATGCAATTTTATGTGTGTGTGTGTGTGTGTGTGTGTGTGTGTGTGTGTGTGTATGTGTGTGTGTGTGTGTGTGTGTGTGTGTGTGTGATACTGTATTGGTGCAAAAGCCAAGAGCAGAAATGGGGTGAATTAGTGTTTCGTGATGTGATCGGCATCGTAAAACCGACCCTGCGGGCCCCATAATCAGTAAAAATGTCAGTGATGCGAAAATATAAACTTGCGGCATGTATCATTATCGTACTTCATACGCTATGTGAATTGAAGACGACAAGTCTTAAAAAAAGAAAGAAAACTTCAATTAAGAGAGTGAAAATATGTATCCTGTCAGGTGATTCGTGGCCATCAATCAAGTTGGACCATCCCTCATGCAAAGTTAATTGCAGAAAAAGTTTAATCACGATATGCTCACAACAGCTCATAATTATATTATGAAACTTGAAACCTTTAGGTATCATTTCAGCTGAAGAAATATCATCTGTCTTTTAGAAAAATACCGTTTAAGAGATGTGCACTTTGTCGTAGTGTACCAAAAGTATAACATTCGGCAGAGATGAAGCCTCATTACTGGCGGCCAACTTTCCTATCTTTCACAAATATCATGCAGCCCTCTTTAGTGCTGGTATAAGGATAGATGCATGCCACCTAAAATATATATATACATCGGTTTGTGCTGCCAAGATGGGACATATTTTCGAAATTTTAGTTCTTTTTGACACATGGTCGTTCTGCCTTTAAAGAGGATTTTGAAACGCAGTGAAGAAAAAGAAGAAACAAACCAACTCCTGTCTTGGTTTGAAAAAAGTTGGTCAGGTGTAACTCTGGGAGCTACGTGGAGTTTACACTGCAAGGGTCGAATGATCCAAATAATAAAGAGCACGCACTCTGAGTTCCCACTCCGTCATCTTAGCAGACGGCGTTGAGGAAGATGATACCATAAAGGTGACGGATTATTCAGTCAGTTATAGGTATGAACCTCTGTTTTCAATAAAATATCTCCCACAATAGTTTACGAACGAATCATCGTTGCCATTTGAGTTTTGACGACTATGTCCACCAGAGAAGCTATAATGCAACAACAGCTGTAATTCTAGAGTTAAACACTTGAGGCGCTCGTATATAGATTTATTGTTGCTTAGCACAACATACAATTGTGCCCTTGCTTCGGAAAGTTGGCAGAACTGTGTACCTGTGGATGAAATATCAACCGCCAGTGACTTCAGCTTGACAATCAAATGTCTGATTTGCAATTCTTTCTGTGCACTGGAGGTAATGGAGAACACTATATAACGTATTGTATTCCCCATGATTGTTATTCTAAAGTACTGAATGATCGGTTTTCTTCTTCAGGCATATCCTATAGTGGCGTATTTGATACGTCATCGCCTCTTCCATTGTTATATGCAACCAGCTTTGGCGGCCGAAACCAAAGTTTTCTTTTATCTTTTGTGTGTCAATAGTGTTTATAAAGGAGAGTTGCAAGTGAAACGCAGGCTTGTATTCAACTGAAATCCACTGTAGTGGCAGCGAAATATCAAATCCTACGTTTGTGTGATTGGAGTTTTTCTTCCTTTAGTCTCTCCTCGTTTTTATGAAAACTGTTAAAGCTGTGTGCACTTTATATAATTTACCCTTTAACAGTTGTAAAATTTGATTATATGATTGGATTTCTTCAGCAACTGTACATTTAAAAGACCAATAAACATGTGCTAGTTTCTCTGAGGGCGTAATTATATAAAGTAAATATACCTGGCCCTAATCGGTGGTACAGGAAATGACAAGCCGAGAAAACAATACTAATTTGACCTGCATTTGGAACTAAAATATTTAGCTAATATACAGAATCAGCCCCAGCAGTGAATCTGAAGTGTCCGCTGAACCTTTACGATCTCGAGTCCAGGCATGACCTTTTAAAAGTGAACAGTTAAATACTGCGGTCATATACAATATCTCCCAGAACTTCAAATTTGTGGCTTTCTTGGCAAAAGGCACCTGCAAACTCGAATGGTTGCCACTTCCAGCTTTAACAAAACCAAAGTGACAGCAATATACGCAGGTGTTAAGAAATCATTACTCTCTTATTAACCTGGAATATACAGGATACAGAGGTTACCTTTGTAACCCTTCTTTTAGATGGTAGCACCAACTGGAGGACCATATGTAATGGGACTTTTCTGATCGAGGATACCTAGGAAAGCTCAACGAACATTTCCAAGAGAAACTTATTCAAATCTGGAGCTTTCAAGACTCGGGTTTAGTGTTTGAAAATGATATCGAAGTTCAACATGAAATTCTCAAAATGCAATTACTTCAAGATAAACATCGATCCACAAAAAAGGATGTAGAAGGCGTGTGCTATATCGGATCCAGTAATATTATAGGCTTTTACAGGTAGGCCCCCAATCGATTAAGCCATAAGACTGAGTCAACAGTTTTGACCGAGCCACTCTAAGTACTGTGCACCAAACGCATTGCTTGGAACTATGTGTAAACACGTTTACTTAACGGCCGTTCAGTGGCATTTTCGTGTAAATCTTTTGACGAAAGCACACAATTAAAGACAATGAAAAAAAAAAAACGAGAAACAGACGACTTTTGACATTGCTAATTGTTGTCTTCTGGTGTCAGTGCAGCGTTTAAACATTTATACGCCATTGATCTCGTCTGTTGCTGCCCGATGCTTTCTCAACGTCGGTACGTTTCCATGGTAATTACTTCTAAACTTTGCCATAAAATAAATATTAGTCGTAGAAGTTCCTCCTTTAATCTCCTCAGGAAGCCATCCCGGCTAGCAGAAGAGGCTCTATAAGATCCCACCTGTTGATTTTATTATTCAGTAGTCCTTTGCCTTCATCGAGCAAATCCTTTACAGATTACCGAGAAATAAATGTTTAATTTAGAAAATCTTGATTTTTTCATGGGTGGGATAAGTCTTTGTAGACGTGCATCTGTACCCTGAATCGTAAATCGTACCATAGGCAATATTTGGAGAATGGGGAGGCCAACGAAGGGAGGAAATATCGGGGACGGTTCATTTTCCCGAAAATCTTTAAGGTAAACACCGTTAATGAAAACACGTGAATTCCACATTCTACCCACTTGTTAATTAATAAGATGATGTATTTCACAAGATCATGGTGGTTTTAATTTAACACAAGGGGGGCTGAATCAACAGCCTTCGTCAACGCATTCTCGGTACAGTGCGTTATGGACGTTAAAGATATCAGCTGATGCTTTTTACTGTACTGTACGATTTTTTGGTATTCTAATGGGGGAAAAAGCGCATGCCGCTAGATCGGCGTTAAGTACCGCAGGGATAAAGGACGACGTCAAATGGTTACGGGAATATTAAGAAGTGAATGACAACCTGAACCAGTTAACCGCAGCCCCTATCGTAAATATTTGATCAAACATCTTAGGAGTGTATCCTGTTTCAGTCCATTCAGGCTTGGGATTGGGTAGCTTCCTATTCTGTCTGTAGCTATCTGCGAAGTCACATCCATGTATAAATGTCATAAGTGCTGTTCCTTAATGTTGACGGAAGTTGCTGAATTGACATAACGCTGCTAATGTCGTATTCATTGTAAACCATTCTGTCATCCCAGTATCAGCATGCATATAGATACCATCAGAGAGCAGAAAGCGTAAAAATGGTCCAGGGGAACAGCTTTCCTGGCCACGGTTTGGGCACGTGGCGCAAAGAGAAGAACTGGAGCCGATCCCTGTAAAATCTCGGTAGTGAGAGAGTTAATACTTATATGCATTTTGCATCCTACTGCAGTACGTGGTAAACATAAAACATGTTGTTGTTTTTTTTTATGTAAAAAGGAATGAAGTAACTGATGTATCAAACACCCAAGGCTTTGTTCAAGAGTTACACACCTGCAGGTGCTCAGTTGCGATTTTCTTGAAACGCCATTCTTGGCTTTCTTTTTTTCTTTCTTCTATATTTCTGCTCCAACATTCATTCATTAATTCGTTGTCTGTTGATCCAGTCGACATAATAACTGTGAACAGTCATGGTTATATTTCAACGTATGATAAGAAGCTTTACTTTCATTTGGGCACATTATCAGCCAAATATAAAACGTCAGATACAATAATTTACTCTAAGTGATTATGCAAGTCTATGAGGCACACCACCGAAACACTGGGCCACACGCATTTGCTTTGGCAATGTCTGCTGTACGTCCTACTGTAGGGAAGCGTTCAATCGACAGGGTTTCTGTCCTTGGTTTTGGAAAAAACAAAACAAAACACATATCATGTGCATTGACATTTGCACACATAAATGGGAAGCCGCTTTTGATGCTTTCAACCTAGCGAAGCAACTTTTTCTACCTCCGTTTTATTCTTTACCGGGGTGGAATGCTAATCTGCAGATGACCTTTACATTGCTAAGGTGAAGGAAATTGGATTGTCCGATTATGTGATCAAATATGGCCGACAAAGCTTTCTGCTTGCCTCTAATGTGTTGTAGGTGATTGGAAAGCGTCCATAATCTGACTGTTCAGGTTTTTTTGAAACATGGTCAAACAACATCGAATGATCGATTTATTATTTTGAGCTGTCACTTGCATTTTCTATGGGTATAGTTACAATCCTTCCCTTAGTTCTCTTTTATTGCGTCACCGACCATTCTGTGTCCAATAAACTGTCAGTTATTTTAGCTTCTCGAGTGCTTGTCGTCAAATGTTGCGCAAGCAAAAAGCAAGAAATTTGCATATATGTCAAAATAATAATATATCAAATACCAGTTTAAATCTTAACAAGAAAGGAAGACGGCACAAAATTTGACAGCAAACGGGAAACTTCGACGATAGTAATCAAGTTTTTGTATCACGATTGGTATTCAGGAATATTCTAAAGGTTTAAGCAAATTATGGTCTCTCCGATGTGTTGTACTTGTTTTTTTCTTTTTCTTTTTTTTTTTTTTCTTTTTTTTTTTTTTTTTGAATTGTATATCATGGGATGACTAGAACATCTCCAATGCACAATTATCGATATCGAATCAGGACAAAAGGTTGACTCACATTGTTTAGCATCGCACGAAAGATCTTGCACTTCAATACGCGCTTGGGAAAAATATTTGTGCGTCCCGTGCGTCTGCTTAACGACCGCACGTTCCAGCCTTTTTTTTAGCGCATTCTCGCGAAAACATAATGTCAATTGCTACTTTTAATCTAACAAAAGTTTTCAGATTAAAAATGGCACACAGACTGTTTCGTACAGATCCAACAGCTGGGACGGTGAGAGGTGCTTCTATTACCAGGTGGCTCATTGTGTGTTAATTATATGCATGTAGCAGACCAGAACACATAATCTCTTGTCAGCTCAAGAAGTGGGTAACACCTCAGCCAATGTCACCTTAGCATGTCCGGCCCACAAACAAAGATGAAAAAAAAGTTAATTATCACATGACCACTCTGTAGGATGACATCACAGCTAAAGATCCCACACAGGAAGTAAAAAGTGGCCCACTTTTTCTGCCCACTTACTATTACCTTTAAAACCAGCGGGGACAATATCCTCAACGGCGGTCGTGCCAATCCAGGTGTGGACCACAGTAACCGGTACCTGTGGTGTGGACCTACTCGTTTTAAATGCAATATTAGAAAAAGTTCCTGTTGCATTAATTGTCCATATTTCTGCGTCGATTTTTGATATTATTTCCGTTGCAAAGTGATGTTATTGTTCCTGAGTACCCCAGCTGCGACTGACACATAATGACAAGTTTAAAATATTTCATAATTCACCTTTGTCATGCCCGCCGTTGTGGATATAGTCCCCGCTGATTTCAGCGGTCCAGAAAGCACACTGTCCCAGTTTATGGATCTGTGTGTAACTATCGTGTCTGCAATTTTGAATCTGAAAACTTTTTATGCGGTTGAAAATAGGAATTTGCACAATGTTTTCGCGAGAAGGCACTAAAAATTACATTTCAGGCTTTTCGCACGATGTCAAACAATGAGAGTCAACCTTCAGCTTCCCTAATCCTGGGTGCAGCACATGTAAGTGTGGAACAAACAGGTCATTCTTTTCCAGTTTTACTCGTGTCCCTAGCACACGACGAAAAAATATTTTCCAATTTTGTCAAAAGTATATTTATCCCTGCTGTCGATTAAAGACTTGACTACCACGTAAGGAACTACGACATTTTATCCTTACAATAGTAGAAACTTGCCGTTGGTAGGGAAAATACTATTTTTGTAATCACCACCATCATAGCGCTTGTAATACAACCGTGCAGACTAATATTATTTTCGAAGTCACCGATACACACTGCTTGTATTTACCACAAAAAGTAAAAGTATCTGCTGTCGCTTTTGTGGGTATGTTTATTTTGATAACATAAAAAAGAAAAATCTGATAAAAAGAAGAAAGGACAAACTTGTACATTTTTATCGCCAACTCTGAGTTTATATTAACGATACGGTTGTTCATATAATCAACTGCAGCAACGCAAAGGCGACGTAAGAATATATACTATGCGTTGTTTAATATTTGCTGAAGGAACAACGGCTCGAGCTTTCTTAAATAGTTCTTCTTTACACATACACACCCGAAGGCTTGGTAAAAGGTCATCAGGGATATTCGACTGAGCCAATCTCATACTCCTGGAGTTACTTAATAGTGAAGGTTTTATTAGTTGTCTGACTCTATAAAGCTTTTTTGCAGTTTCAGTGATTAAACTGTGCGAACCTTATACTTTGTCCAAAGTCATGTTTCTGCGATACTCTTGATAATCATGTCCTTCTTTATTCGGGAATCTTGTAAATATATCTGATTAAGATAATCTGAATGTGTTACGCGTTATATAAACACAACGAAACGTTCGGAAACGTTATGTGCACTAATTCTGTTTCCTGTATCTGAAAAATATTTTAGAACCGCAAAGAAAAAATGTGTATCCCAATCTATGTAACTGATTATAGCAAAATAAGGAAAAGTGATTTTCTTCTTAGCCGCTACTTTCCTTCCATAAAGAGAAATAATGCATACATTTTCACGTTAACAGTTGTGCATATGTAGTGCATCAACCCGTACATAATATATGTGTATACATGTATATATATATATATATATATATATATATATGTAGATAAGTAGGTAGGTAGGTAGGTAGGTGGATGGATGGATTCATAGATAGATAGATAGATGGATATACAGACAGACAGACAGACAGACAGACACATTAGATAGATAGATACATAGACACACAGGTAGATAGATAGACAGACAGACAGACAGACAGACCGATAGATAGATAGATAGATGGATGGATGGATGGATGGATGGATGGATGGATGGATGGATGGATGGATGGATGGATGGATGGATGGATGGATGGATGGATAGATAGATAGATAGATAGATAGATAGATAGATAGATAGATAGATAGATAGATAGATAGATAGATAGATAGATAGATAGATAGATAGATAGATAGATAGATAGATAGATAGATTGTTTCAAAATAAACGATTGGAAATAGTGATATGGTCATAGCAAGTTGAAAACTAGTTGCAGCTTTCCATTTCCAAGTGTCCGGATTCGTAGGTCAACAATCCATGTTCCAGTAACCTGTATGTTCAGCCGCAACATTTTTCATTTATTTCGCTGAATTGTACTACAACCTGATTTTTCAAGAACAGTACGAGAAGACAATTTTTTGCAAATGTTTTACAACATCCTGAGGTGACAGAATTCTCCATTGGACTTAAAATGCAGAGCCTGAGTGTAGGCCTACTTGTGGAAGGTCGTGAGGAACACGATATGTGTCTGTGCATACGGGGGAGTATTGTGACTCGCATGCTGGTATGTAGTTTTCGCGCAAAAACAGATAAATTTGAGAACTCGTTTCACAACCACTTTGTCAAAACGTTGTAGACGCATAATATTCTGTGACATTCCATCCTGTAATTTGTCGTTGTCAACTATAATGATGCATGCTCTGTTAAAGTTCCTGGACATTTGAAAGAAAGAAGCCAAATAGCGGAAAAAACAAACAAAACTGCATCCTAGAAGCGTAAAGCTGTCTCATGTGAGGTACCCCAATCTTTGGCAATGCAACAAAGAAAAAGCGGCCGGAAAT
>OZ026626.1:68018262-68093262 GCA_964020975.1 Hermodice carunculata | reverse complement strand
ATATTAATTTCCCGCCACAAAGCACGGGTTTGACGCCAGTTGATCACGGGGAACGTGCAGGTCACATCATTGTCACAGACAGGGCCATATGTTCATTTCTCACAAAATTAGCGGTTTTTTTTTTTCTTTTGAGAAGTTTTAGTTTAAAAATGCTAAACTGGTATTCATCTAGAACTTTCCGAGCCATTTATGTGGGAAAATTTCCATCTACCATTTATAAGTATTTTTTATTTCCAGAATGTTAGTAATATCCCGCTTGTACCCATAGGTACCGACCCGGATCTCGCTATATCGCGCCAAGCGAGAGTAGGCAATCAGGTATGCAGTTGTGGCGGGAAATTAATATGCATGTATCGTATTATGCTATGACCTTGTTACATACCTATACGTTACCGTGCACTTCAAATTAAAATGCACCGTTTTGTCCCTAGCATTATATGCCTGTCATGTGACTTCTTAACAAAATAGACCACCGCGTTTTAAATTAACGCCATGTTTGTAGACAGATTCAACAGTTTGAGCCCCAAGAGGAGGCCCAACCAAAGCTATTGGCCTGCTGTGAAACTATTCATATTAGACTACGAATGCTGGCACTTGAATGCAGGGTCCTTATATGGATATTTTGAATCTGCAATCATTTTAAAAATTAAGAAAAGCAGTATCTTGCCCCCACGTGGTAAGCGTGGGACTATCGCGTTGGCATATTCAGAGCAGCGTTGGTCAACGATTGAAGCGAGTATGCATGGAAGGTGAAAAATGATCATCTACATGCTGACGAAAAATCTCCAAAACTTATTTCCGTGGGATGTCATAAGGGGGAAGACGACTGAAGATTCAAATGTGGTATCCTCTGAATGAACTGTGTACATGGTACAGTACGTCTGCTAGAAGTACACTTGAAATATGCGTTACATGTGTGATATATTTTATGATCCGATCAGAGGAGCATACATGTCATGAAATCGTAGGACCTCTTTTTTGAATCCTCAAACATGCACGCATCAGGAAATCCCTTTGACGAATAAAGTTTTCCCTATAAAGGAATCTTAACACAACAGATGGCAGAAATTAGATACTGTTAATTCACTTGGCTTAATTTTTATTTTACCATTTCGCTTATAGCATAAAAATATAACATGAGAAACGCGATGAAATTTTATTATAGCATAGGTTTAACAGGAATTATGTCAAAAACAGTTAAATTTAAACTTTACTATAATGCCTGAAAGGTAGAATCTGTGTAAAGTTATACAAAGAAAATTGGTGCATTTACAGCAGTGTAACGAAAACTAAGACAAGTCACACAGGGCCTGCGAAAATGTGAAAACCGATTATATGAAAATGAATAAAGAATATATCCGTCAAAATTTTCTTGGCCGATTTAGATTGCCTATGTACCAAGTGGTGGTTTTCAATCATTCGGGGTCATGCTGCACTTCCAAAAAAGCATGTTTCAAGTTCAGTTCCTTCCGTTAATCCCGCACCTAATAAAAATGATGCCATTTTTGATAGATGACGAGGTTCTGTGAGGCCATGTCTCTCACAAATAGATTATATTTGTGCGTGCTATGAGATAAACTCGTCGGGACACAGCAGATTGTAGGACATGAGTATCACCATGTTAATAGGTTGTAACCGTCAATGTGTCCAGTATTCTGCCAACAAGTTTCCCTGACCGTGGTCTTAAAACACGAACCCTGTTTTAAAGCCAAGTCACGTCACGCTCAACAATTCTTCAAGAAAAGGTGTAAAAAAAAAAAAAGAAAAAAAAAAAAACCTCCCGTGAGAAGCTTCGCTGAAGGATGGCATGGCTGCTTCGGACCGCAGAATCTTGAAATACGGCCGTTGCCTTTGTAGTGCTCATGGGTTAGACAATATACTAATCTGTACCGCAGAGATTACTGCGTATATGGTGGGCTGAAGCGAATTAAAAGGCCAAATAACGAGATGCAGTGGTCTAGTTCATTCCTTATTTGAAGCTATCACTCTAAAGACTCCCTCCAAACGTTTAGTCATCTTGAGTAGCCCTTTGTATCCCATGCGGACACTGAATACTAAGAGACCCCAATCGTATTTGATTAAACATAGTACACAACGTTTCTTAGCGTGCGTTGACTTAAGAGTCTATTTCTGAGATCGCATCGGTGGGTTTTGCACTTCCATTACAGAGTAATTTTTACTATCAATACCTTACACATTCTATGTGGTTGTTTGATATTATACCTCTCAGCAAATGCAACAGTTAAACTTCAGTCTAAGAGCAATATCTTTCTATTTTGAACGACAGTATATCCAGGATCTAGCTGTCTTTACTTTTATTGCCTTTTTTTTACTCCCACATCAACGATTTCTCCTTTGGGTCAGAACTGAGAAACCAATTAGTGACCGCATAGTTCCAATAATCTTTCAGAGCTCCTAGAACTGGAACGTGCCAAATACTGGAATTCTGTGACTGCATACAACTCTAAGAATCGATTTCAGATCACACATCTCGGATGGCCCAACAGCAAATAGCCATGAGAGGTAATCTCCAAAGTGTTTTGTCCCTATCCTGCAAATGTATATGTCTTATCAAGGAGCATGTCATATTATGCAACAAAAATGAATATTGTGGTGTAAGCTGATCACCATTCAAGAGAGGTTTCCCACTGGAGTTGCCATTTGAAAAATCCAAATCCCATTTCCAGCCTCCAACTATTTAGGTATCGTCATTTGTAGGAACGACCATTCTGTTTCCAGGCTGCTGTGAAAAAAAGGGGGAAGTGTTGAGATTTGTGACAAACTACAACCTCGTTTAGACACAGTGGTATGTGGAAAGTTTTTTTTCTGCTGTGTAATAAATTACACGCTGTGAAAGCAAAAATATAAAAATGGAACACTAAGGATATCAAATGTGGCAGAAGAGATACATCCAAGGTGTTAGTTATTCAGTGTCAGCCGTTTCTTATGAAATATTCATTTCCACCGTGTGAACAAATTAAGTTGTCAAACGAGAGGTGGTTTTACACGGACCGCATAGCACGTGCTGATCATCACATATAAGATAAGGATTATTAGCCAGTATGTAGGGTCCCTTGTGATCTTGTAACATAATCGGAACGAAATATCGAAAAACTAGAGAAAAACCCCAGCGCCACAGTAGGGTGCGCTACTGAGTGATACGGTATAGAACATACCTTGTGTGATTGGTCGTCACGACTTTCGGGAGAGAATGCACGACGGTTCCCTTGGTTTTGCATAATCTCTCCTGCATTATCACATTATAGTTCAGAGATACTCTTTTTCCCCTATGCACCCCGATTTAGTACATGTAAAATGTTGATTAGTATGTATCTTTTTTATTTAATGGTGAGGACCTGTATTAACATAATCTTTGAACCTAAAATCTAGTTTTATCATCTTTATCTTGTAAATATCTCTCAATTTATCTCCTTAGTGTTCTTCAGCTCGGGCTGTTTAATTCTACACACAGTGATATTTTTCTCTGTTACCGTGTTTTATTAATCGATTATATAACAAAAAGATGGTGCATCTCAGAACTGACACAAGAGTGTCCCATCTCTAACTTCACACTTGTTTTAAAGATAAAGGGCAGGCCTATCTTTCAAAGTCCTGAAAAAAGCCTACCTTTTAACACTCATAATTTTTTTTTAATTTGTGCACATCACAAAGAAAGTGTGCTTAAGGTCTCACCTCGCGCCCAACGTGTCCTGTGTACGCTTGCGAAAATGTTGAAAATTTAGACTGGTCCCTTATATTTGTGGAGTTGCGGTCCCCAAGTGGTGAACTTTGTAATTATCGGAAAAGAAGAAAATTTGTCTTGTAGTGTAAATCTTCTAACGTGCCTAACTACGTTTAGGCACAAGAAGCAATTGTAGGGAAAAGTTCAACGTGCGCCCAAGGGCTGCTTCTGTTCATCAAAGAACTGCTCCTCGAGCTAAGATTTGCCGATGTGCTCTATCATGGACTCAAAGTCTAGCTATGTATGCTGTTGCCTGATGTTTATTTTGTTTTATTTCATTATTTTTTTTTAGATATTTTTCCCATGACAATTGCCGTCTATTCCACTTTGCACATTTCTGGTCTAAGAATGTCTTGAAGGAAAGGTCATCAAGGTTTTTGTGCCTCCCCCATAAAGTATGGCTTTGTCGCACGCAAAAAAAAAGGAAGAAAGAAACTAAGGAGTCAACATGTTCAGCGTTAACGCAAAGCAAAGGTGAACCAGTAACCTGTCAAATACATGTAACAGTTGCTCACCAAATACACACAGAGTCCAGTGTGGAATCCAGCGTCCTTAAGCCGAGTACGCATAGCATGGGCCATTTTACATTTGACTTGTTCAAGCGACAGTTTCTTTCCAGAGTGCTGGGGTTAAAGGGCTTTATTGCACTGGCATATGAGACATATTTATTTACCATATTGGCGCATGGAAAGCATATTCATTTTCCATACTCGGAACTAGCTATTACATTGTATTTAAAAGTGTTCTGTCATTCGGTGCCTAGTATTATGGCAAAATTGTAAAATTATGCCTTTTATCATCATACTTTGAATCTCCATGCTCCCTTCTTCAAACCGCGAACCACAAGGGAAAGCATACTCGTAATCATGTTATCCACGTGTTAAATAAATGAACGATAGTCCCAGGGAGATTTTGTATAGGAGGCATAATCTACGCGTTGGCAGGCTCTCTTTAAATTTTCTGACAAGTGCATCAAAGATATCAAGACTGTATATCCCTTAAAATAACCTGACTTCTGTCAGCTTGGCCACTGATGTGGGTTAAATGTCATGTCGTATGTATCACACACACACACACACACACACACACACACACACACACACACACACACACACACACACACACACACACACACATATATATATATATATATATATATATATATATATCCATATTTAAGAGCATACGAAGTTTCATGGGGTGGCTTTTTTTACGCCCCGCGATCAGAAAATCTATAGACCATAATAGTCCCCAAGCGCTATTACGCATCAGCGCTTTTACCGCAAAGGATTATGGGAGAAGCGGCGGGACCGATCTTTGAGACGCCTAACGTACAACATAAACATATCAAATAGGTTATCGACATGGCTGAAGTTTTGATAATTATAGAAGAAAACTGTGTGCCAGGAACAAAATTACCCTTTGACAAATTGCTGGGATCCAATATTTTGATAAACATAATCTGGAAAGTTTCATGAACATAAGAGTTCCCCACTGTAACTGTAACAAACTGGACTACCATATTCAAAAATTGGGTGTATAAAAGAGATTAAATAGTTTTCAAAAAATTTTTATCCGGACCACATTTCAAACTCTTTATTATGTTGAACCGTTTGATTTTTTGCAAACGTGGGATATATGATAAAAACAAAAGAGGTCCAAGCACAGACCCTTTCGGACCGCCAGTATTTATTTCCACTCAGCTTGAGGTTTAAAATTGGACCAAAACACGTCGGCAGCGATCATTGAGACGATCAGAAAACCAGTCATGGAGATTTCCTACAATACCAGCCTTCCTTAGTTCAAATGATAGACCAGAGTTTCACACTTTGTCAAATGCTTCACTAATATCAAGAAAAATAACACGAACTTCTTTTTGCTGAATGTATGCCGGACATCATTTGTGGTGGAGAAGTAATTGATTTATAGTTGAATCGCGTGGTAAAAACCGGATTAGTGAGCAGAAATGACGATGTTGTCCCGTAAAAAGTTGAAAACGTGTTTCAATACTACTCTTTCAAAAACTTTACCAATACTGCTAAGTAATGTTACAGGTCTATAATTATTGCGTGAATCTTTGGGGCCTTTGTTTTGTAGTGGTGTAACGTTAGTCCTTTTCCAGGGTGAAAGAAATTTCCTGTCGTCCAGCGAGAGTTTAAATAATCTAGCAAGTGAAGAAGAAATGGAAGGCGCTGCTTCTTTCAGAAGTACGTCACTTACTCCACCAGGACCGGACGCCTTAATAACGTCCAGACTTGATGATGTTTCAAGGACTTCAGTTTCTGTCATAAATAGACAGTCAATAAAAGAAGCAGCGGAATCCATATTTACGAGTAGAGAAGCTGATGATTACATGGTGTTTACATTCTATAAGCACTGATAGGTACCAATATATATTTAGATCACCCACCCTTATACCCTTATCACACTCCATCAACTTGTCCCCCAACTCCTTAACATACAAAGCGAACAAAATAAGAGTGAAGGTATATGTCCGTCCTTAAAGATTCCCAGGTGTTGCTAATGTAACATAGAAACTAGATCAGTCATGACTACAGAGAAGAGCGTGGCAGACATTATGCAGCCTTGTTTCAGGGCATTATAAACATCAAACCAGTCACTTTCGAGTGGACTGAATAACACCTTATTCTTCACATTTTCATTAAGGTCATGTACTAAACGCCACGCTTTACCTCGTACACCACTTTTCCACAGTGCACAAAACCTACGGTCTCTATTTACAGTGTCAAAGGCTTTGCTGATGTCTAAAAGGCCTAGCCATGTTTTCTTATTCATATTCTTCCTTGGACTGCAAAGCCCTTTGAGGAAAAGTAATGGTCCTCCAAACGTCTCCCATAAGCCTTTGCGATAAACGCGCATACGTCACAATGCGATGGGACTATTTGCACCAGGAGGCGCATATTGAACGCCATCTTCGCTTGCTTCATCTATAATATTCATTCAGCAGATATGTTGATGAGCTGAGTGAACCCTTGGTGAAGGCAAAGGGCTTTAAATTTGTATGCAACCTTGAAATGAACCTCGCAATCATTTTTTTTTTGTATTTTAACCACAACATGGTCTGTTTTTATTTTTTACTATATATCATTTATAAACATTTTAAACATGATAATTCATTTCATTGGAAGGCGGCATTGATAATTTTGACATTTGTAAATTGTAATGATTTCACGCTCAGTTTGCACCTAAATTTGATAAAATTATAACGGATTTTCTCCTAATGCAAAAGCTCAGGATGACCAATAAATAATGCGGACGGACTTTCTCCTAACGTTGGAAAATGCAAACTAATTCCCTGTCTGGAAACTTGTTAGCCCAGTCGAGAGAAATAACGGAATCTTTGGGTAGATTTATCTCAATTCGTAAAGAAAAATCACCAGATATGCTGCAGAAAAATGCGACTCTTGCATGGATGGGTCTGACCTGGTTGGATTTTCTTGAGCACATTCCCTGGCATCGGGATTAAATCACAGGCACTGGGGATTTTTAAATGTGAATTTTGAATGGAGACGTACAGTTCTGTGGAACAGTAAGCCTCAGCGTGCTAAGTTAGTTCTGCACTTCATTGCCACTATCCTCCCGCCATTGCCAGAAAATCGAAGGTGAACTTATCTTTTTGCCAGGTCCCCCATTTAATTTTTCCCCCAAGTTGCACTTTGGTAGATACCGAAGTGATTAAGAGTAACAAATGATAAAGAAATTAACCCCGAATCTTTGTATATTTAGAAAATAGCAAGAGCATAAGGTTTAAACGAAGATGGACATAGTGCTAAAACTCCCTGTGTCATTCATTCTTGTGCGGTCTCATCAGAAGACCACGGCAAGTGCTCAATTAGCTAAATATGAGAGGCCACCCATTCCTATCCCAATCCTTTCCGAGTCTTGCACTCTATTTGGCAAATAACTAGCCCTCTATGTACATGATGAAAAGTTCGATAAGTGCATTCCATTCGCAAATAGTGAAACGTTTCCGTTAAAACTTATTGTGTAGCTCGTGCCAGTACAGAGAGGATTCCACGGTATGACAAAGAAAATTGAATATGGAATTATGACAAATGTCATATGCACGTATAGGGCGTTTCAACTGATATTGATCATCCTATTAGGATTTTTCATAGCAATTGAAGTAGGATAGTTGCATTTGTGCAAGTTCATCACATTGCGTTTGTCTATAGTATCACACGGAAAAGTGCAGGCGAAGATATGTCACGTGGTCAAGTATTTACCTGAATTAAAATCCTTAAATACAGGAGAAATGGCCCCCAACAAAAATAACAATACAGCGTGACAGTCAAAGTTCGCTTATATATCATTTCGTTCTAATTACGGTTAAAATGTGAACTCGAGTTACCATGGCAGTGTACAAGTGGACCAAACATACACGACGTCACACGCCGTAATACAATCTGTAGGGGCCATGTTCAGGCTGCTCATGTGAAACATCATATTGAACTTATATAGCATGCATAGAAGGCACAACACGCTAACTAGCCCTTACCTGGCAAACTTTATAGAGCTACTCAAAAGCGCGACACTACTGCTACTGGAATGGAGATTAGAGTGCATTAACCTGGACCAGACGCGCATGCGCAGGCTCCACCTCGCCAAACGCCCTATAAATCACAAAAATCATCACAAACTTCCCATTCTTTTCTTCTGTTAAAAGACACATATTATTGTTAACATTATCGTCTCTGTACTAATTTCTTCGTTTACACTTCAGTGAAATTTATGCTGATTGTCACTTGAGCTCCTTTCACGCTCTAGCATACGTTTGTATTTGTCCTCTTCACCTGGACGGGAATATTCCCCTTGAAGTTTGTGCAAGGGCACAGTAAAAAGAAATGTCATGAACTTCATGGATCCAGACCATTTGAGCTCAGGTTTCACGGCAAACATCATTTTATAGGTGTCATTATGAGTTCAAACACACTGCAGGCAATAATCCCGTTGCACGTCGAGCAGTTTCTGTTCTCATTGGCGGCAGGAGGCCGCTTCGCATGATCTATATTGGGCCGTATAATTTCAAGATCCAACTCGAAATACTTCAATTACACTCTGGGGGATGTCGATGCCTTTTTGCTTTTTCTTTGGTTTATGTGTTGATGTACCTCCAACCTTTAATTTTCAAGGTAACATTGAGCTCAGCTGTTGCTAGTTGCAGGGACACCATTCTCATTGGTTAGTACGTTTCTCTGATCAAAGCGATCGCAGATATGTACGCATTGCCGTTCGCAGCTCGGCCTCTTTGCAAGAATTAGCCCGATTTAGTAAAACAGGGATCAGGTGGCTGTGGGGGAACGTATAAATTACCTCGGGTAAAACTCGATATTGGTTTATGTTATTCGCAGCAGATGATACAAGAAAGTTGGTGAGCATTTACGCAATGTTGCAATCTGAGCATCAGGTTTATTTAACTCGGGGAGATACAGTTTGCAACAGAACCTGGCTCACGAACCGTCTTGGTCAAAGGTCGCGCCTTTTTAAACTATATTAATGAAAGATAGCGCGTCCTTGCCCTGTCAGGATATGATTTATTTACGTACATGTGAAGCCCTCTGTGTTGCAAGTAGATTGCATATATGAAGGTAAAAGCACATAAACGGGCAGTATTAATGGGCCACCGATGGCATAACGATATGGGTAAAATAAAATTCCTTCAGCAGGGTTATATTCAGTCTCCTGACATTACCTGTGCGAACTGTCTGTACTTTGTAGTCCTGACATGTGGACCTTTTCTCTCAGCTGCCCGAACTAGTGGAAATTTCGATCACACATAGTTACTTTATCAAAAGGCTGATAACTCCGCATAATCGTAAATATATATATATAAACAAACAAACAAACAAAAAGAACAAAAACAAAAAAAAAGACATTTTCTTGCATAGTAGCATAGTATAAAACTATTTATACTATTTTGAGACATGGAGTTAAAATAGCTTTTACGTCTTATTCTTATGTACCTCGGCATTTCTGTGTTCGAACTTTACCCTCTAACACCAGGTTTTCAGGATTAGAACGCTAAAATGTGACAGATTTTGAATATGCCCAGGTGTTCAGACAAGTTTCAGAACATTAGTGTTCTACTTTTGTACGCTAATCTTCCATTCAGAGAAAACTGCTGCTCTAATATATAACACCACTTGACCTCTTGAACACATGTTGAACACCGTCATTATGCGTATGCAGAATTTCCAAACTTGACCACACTTGTTCTAAAATTGAACAGCAGTGTTCAAAATTTGACCATCTAGGGCTCATTTGCAGTAGTTCAACATCTGTTCAAGTGGTGCAAAACATCAGAACGGTATCGGAATAGCAGCGTTCTATGGATGGAAGAATGACATAGAAAAGTAGAACACTACAGTCTATTCGCTCTAAGTTGACCAGACATTTGAATAATCATGCAATCGCAAGGCAAATATGCTTCAGGTAGTTTGCTAGATTTCTGACCGACTCCCACTTTTGAAAGGGGCACCTCCAGTGACAAAATATAGTCCCAGATACTGTCGTCAATAAAACTTGGTAAACTTGATCCAGTGTGCATTATTTGCCACGTGGTGACTTCCGTGTGTCAATGTGAGTAAAGTTATTGAGACATTTAGTGATTTTTAGTCGTTCAATATACCTTTGTTTCCCAACTTTTTCCGGCCAACTCTGCCACTAAATGTGAAGTCCTTTCCTGCATGGTTAACTAACAATTGCACAGGTCTGCACACCAGCCGCTGGAGGGCTTTTGGTTTAAACATATTTAATTGACAATGCGATTCGAGGGAAGGCAGCCAAAAACTAACCCCTCTCGTAAAATAAGTAAAAAGTAGAACAAAGGGTAATATATACATATGCAAGTGACGTAACACAGGATACTTCAGCAACAACAACAAACATAAATAAGATGAACAATACAGGAACAAGACAGACAGTAAAGGATCTGAGACTACTTTACCGTAGTCTTAGTTTCATAGCGGGTGTCAGGTTCCCAAGGCCCGACGGTAAACATTATGTTCATGGCAGTCTATTGAGTGATTCATTGTGTTTCACAAACAAATTTTAAGACAGCATTATAAATTTTGTTCTGTGTTGAATTTTGAGAATTTTCGGGCCCATATAATAACGTTTTTACAGTAAATCGAGTGGGGGTGATAAATCAATTTTATAATGAGTTTCGTTGAATGAAGAAAAATGGGCACTCGGAAAAGTAACGAAAGGCATTTTCATTACCGAAACCACAAGCACAAGATGGTGTTGGAAGTACTCCGATTGTATACAAGTTGGAATTTAAGGAGTTCAAACCCATACGTAATTGGACTAGAATTATGTTTTCTTCTTTTTTGCCAGAATAGAATTTTTTTCTTCCATGTAATTTGGATTGGAATTCTTGTTATGGTTCGCTTTTCTTTATATTGGTTTGTAAATTATTTGCAGCAGATGGAAAAAACGAATTTTTATAGACCTGGTTACGAGTTCGGAAAGTTGTAAATTTGGAATGACAGTGCACATTATATTTTGACCCACCTTGAGTTGTTTTGGTAACAATTCTTGTGAGTACGTCAAAGCAATTTTGTTGACAATCTTATGCATAATAACCAATTTTTGTTTATTCCTAAGTGCAGATAACGTTTTTCATCCAGTTTCATTATAAGTTTGACCATGGCTTGTAAAACGACGTGCTCCTGTTACCGCCCGAGCGGCTGCCAGTTGAAAATTTTCTAATTTGATGACATCTGCTTGAGAACAGTTTCCAAAGATCACATTACCATATTCCAAAAGTGGCCGTATGACGGAGAAGTACAGTATTCAAGAGAGCGTCGGTTACGTTTGTATTGTAAACTGCGTAAGACACAGACCATTCCCGTAGGTTTAATCCATACAGGGTCAATATAAGAAGACCAAGATAAGTCGTTACAGAAATCCAAGATGCTTATATTCGAGGATATTTCCAACAATTTTTCCTTTATACGTCAAAGTTGGATAGGATATAATAATTTGTCTCTCCCTACTGATTAAGGTTTTTTGTTTTTGTTTTGTTTTATCTTTGTTGAGTGTCAGAAGCCATGCAATCATAGGAACACCCAGATACTGATTTTAAATCTACGTGTGTTTCTTCTGAAGCAATTTACGATCGTCAACCGTGTCGTACAGTACTGTATCGTCAAGAAAAAATGATATTCACATGTAATATACTAACAATATCATTAATATAAATGAGAAAGAGAAGGGGACCTAGCACAGCCCCTTTGGGGGTACACCCGCTTCTATGTGTCTCCAGTTGGATGCTTCCCCATTAATTACTACCCTCTGGCTACGGTTCTCCAGATAACTTTGAATCTAAGCAAGGGACTGTCCTTGAATACATGAGAACCATTTCAAAAGGAATAAAGTAAACTTATACAAGCAGAGCTGGATTGCTTCACTTTGTAACTTCTAGCTTACATGCATGTGAAAAGCACTCATTATGTCTTCCAATGGAAATTAGGACAATATATTAAATTCCATGTTCTGTAAGACTAACTGTACAAAAGTAATATCTACTACTACAACTAGTGACCCGTATGCGTGTTATCGTTGCTAAACATTAATTAAAACATTTATTGTATGTGACCGTGGAATTTTTATAATGTGTAGGTAATATCATGCCATGTGATTTGTCAGCCAGGCGCCACTTCTCGGCCTCTTTACCAGAGGTTGGGATTACTTCGAAACTCATGCACCTTAGATGATATTTTCCCTTCCTTCTCTGATTTAAATGACACAGATAAATTTGAATTTATAATGAATTTAGACGATAGTGATAAAATTGTTTCTGTGAAGACTTTTTTCTCGGCCGTTGTTGACAAAAGGGGAGCATTTTAGTGTTTTTTGTTTGTTTGTTTTTTTGTTTTTTTGTTTTTGTTTGTTTGTTTGTTGTTTTTTGTTTGTTTGTTTGTTTGTTTGTTTTTTTTTTTTTTTTGGTAGATTGAAAATTCTTTACGCCTTGAGTTCCTTGTCAAGATGCAAGTTTTCAGTGTGGTATTGAGTATTTGTGTTTGATGTTTTGTTTATTTGTGCTTGTATTGTGTCTCTGTATCTATAGCAAAATATTGCAAATGTAATTGTGATGCAGCTAATAAAGTTCATTCATTTATTCATTCATTCATTCATTCATTCATTCATTCATTCATTCATGCCCTTACCACCTCTGAGTGAACAGACTCAATCTTTCTGAAAGTCGTTTTAACACCTTTGCGTGTTGAACTCAACTGCACCTATTTGTGTGTTCAAATCCTGAACACCGAGTTTAGAGTGTAGGTAGTTTATCGCATATTTCTTGTTTTCTTATAAACCTTTCTACACGAACCCGCTTTCGTTACTTGTTGTTTTGCATATTTTGTTCAGTTTTTTATGAAATCATATAATGGTGTTCCTTTTCTGCGGTCTGGCGATTGCGTTTGTATCTTTTTGGATGGACACACTTCTTTCGCCAGCTAAATGTTATGTCAAATATCGATCGATGTGATGTGCTCTGTCTGTGGTAAATTACTATGCTTGTCGTACTATGTCGCTACGTCAAGATTGATTTTTCTGATCTTTTCCAGGGAAAATTAACAACCGCATTGGGTCCTGTTTTATAACCCGAATCCCGTTGGCATTGCCAATATGATGTTGGGATGAATAAGTTGGTTCTATTCAGGGGCAGGGAAACATGTTATTCGACAGGACACGTTTGAACTGCGGACAGTTTCTAGTGTTGTGGCGGGCATGGTAGGGTGTACGTTTAACCGTCTCTACGCGCATCCACATATTTTGTTTTGGTGATCAGATTACGCTAAGTAACCTTCATTAATGGTTTGCATTGTGGAAATGCCATTCATTCTCTCTCTCTCTCTCTCTCTCTCTCTCTCTCTCTCTCTCTCTCTCTCTCTCTCTCTCTCTCTCTCTCTCTCTCGCTCTTTTTCTTTTTAACGCAGAAGAATACATGCAGACCGAAAACAAATAATCTTGGGAGAGTTTCTAACTTTGTTCCTGGTGTGGTAGTGCAATTTTGGAATCACCCCTGATCTTCTCTATGCATGTCCTCTGAACTCACATTACCAAGCAACAAATCGTGTGCACAGATGATGATAACTTTCGTTACGAAAATAGTTCAGTGATAGTCACACGAAGTACAACAAGCATCAATAACGATTTTAAAACTAGCTAGCTTTTAAATCAATTTGTCAACTAATCATTTGCGTTTTAACATTCTATGTATATGCTGTCACGATATTCATGATTAATAGACATGGAACTAGCATTTATGCGTTCAATCTGCATCAATTTAACGGGCGGAACTAACTTTCCTTGCACTAAAGTTTGGTACCCTGGGCAGCCACAAAAGCTCCATGCTTTGAAGGAAGCTGATATGATCCTCTATTCACAATATGAGATATGCATATTAATTTCCCGCCCCAACCGTATGCCTGATTGCCTAGTCTCGCTTGGCAGGCTATGGCGAGATACGGTTCGGTACCTGTGAGGACAAGCGGGATATAACTAATATTTTGGAAATAAAGAGTACTGATTAAAGGCAGATGGAAATCTTTTTGATATATGGCTCCGGAAGTACTAGATGAATACCAGTTTGGCATTTGCGAACTTAAATTTCTAAAAAACAACTGGTAATTTTTTGAGAAATGAACATATGGCCCTGTCTCTGACAGTGATGTGACCCCACGTCCCCGTGATCTCCTGGCGTCAAACCCGTGCTTTGTGGCGGGGAATTAATATGCATGCGGCGTATTGTCCATAGAGACACGCATGGTCGTGACGAGAAATTTATCTTTGGCCTAGGTATTTAAATTTTACACACTCATTGATTGGGTTAGAGCTTTTGTGCTTACACATGAGGTATTAATTCCAAGAATAGTGGCAGTTGTGCTCTAATACGATTTAAAAGCTAGGTAAAAGTAAAGTACAGAATTAGACATCTGTACTAATGTTGAGCCTTGTTTGGTCAATAATGCATTCCAAAAATTAAATTGGGTAGAAGAGGAGATTTCAAAGAACCAACCTACCAATATTATTCCCATAGAATTACTATTATAGCCTTTTGCTTAATATATTTCGATACCACCATTTAAATTTCATATATGGGTTTCCCGTTTGGTTAAAATTACGCGAGAAGTAAAGGAAATAATTTTGGGGCCATATCAATGAGTTGAGCACATATGCAGTTAGATGGAAAGTCCTGATCTGGATTATATCCTGTTTGTTGATAACGTAGACCTACTATATTAAGCGTATATCTGGTGCATCAGACGATTACACACATGATTTTGTGGGGCAAATGCGACGAAGTTCCTTTACATAGGCCGTCACAATGGACTCTTCAAGCGGCCATAGGGCAAGGCGTGACAGCGTTGTCTGCCTATTATTTGATTTAATAAATCCCGGTGGAGCTTTTATTATATAGAAAGAGAAATCCATGTAAATAAAGAGTCCGAAAGTCTGTCATCCGCGGTCCTAAATTCCACTATTGTTGCAAATAAACCAACGTAAAATAAGTGGAATGACATTTCTTACCTGTATAGCCGCACAGGATTGCAAGCCTTGGTGCACTGCTTCGTTCGAAGACGTGTTTTATCCCTGTCTAGTTAAATATGCCGAAAGGATAGAAATGATCTGCACAAACCGGTGAAATGATTCAACCTTTTTTTTGGGGGGGGGGCATTTTGCAATAATTCATGAGTCATTTTATTTAGGAAAAGCAATTGGGAAACAAACATAGACTATAAGATTTGCTGTCTAAAAATCAATCCTTTCAGGCAGATTTAGTTTTCATGTACCTAAAAATAGGAACGACTGATTATTTAGCTATAGTTTTTTAGTATAATATACATAATATATATATATATATATGTATGTATATATACACTTTAAGTGCCAACATTAAAAAAGATCATAAATCTGTTAAAGTGAGCTTATTTTGACACATCCATCCCAGATTCACATCCTATTTTCTATTTTCTACATATAACTTTGATGGTTAAGATTTAAGACGTAACTGCAGATACTGCGTGGCAGCCTGTATCTTTATTTCGATGAACTGTCGGGATTTTCTTCCGAGAAACAAAAACAAACAATATCGTTAAAACATCGGAAGGAAGTTATTTAGTAATGTTTAAGTGTAGTTTATACTAATAAATATAATGTTAGATTAACATTCATGTAAAAGGCTAGCTGGAAAATACTATATATAAAGGGTTTCCGTGACCCATCCCCACCCCTTCCTCGGGGTTATTTCCCCATGATTCTCCGCTTCATATTATTTTTACTGGAAAAATATCAAGAAAATTATGCTAAAAGGAGGAAATCTGTTGCATTAAAAATGACAATAAACAGTATGTACTTGCAGTTGCATCGAAAATACCCGACTTGAAGGATATCGAGGGTTGATGGATACTCTGCTGGACCTATATCCGCAATTTAAGAAAACACACACACACACACACGCACACACACACACACACACACACATACACACACACACACACACACACACACACACACACACACACTATTCTGGGCGACAAGTGTAGCAAACAACATGTCATTCCCTGAGCTTGTGAAGCAATCGCCATCTTTGTGCGCGCGCAATAGTAGTGTCAAACGTGTCCCAACCACTGTGGTATTGGAGCACCCTTAACAAGAAAGGGTAAATATGTAGTCGCCAAGCCAACTTCTTTTCCAGTTGTTTATTGTAGCTGTTTTACATCAGGTAGCAGGTTGGGGATGGGAGATACAGTGTGTGTGTCACAGGTGTGTCTCCCTTTTTATTACGTCTCGTTCACTCAAGGGTCAAAGTTCAGTGTTTTGTTTCTAGCCAATCCTACAAGTTGGCTGGTCAGGAGATACCGAGAAATTACGAGAGTCATGGTGGGTGAAACTTTGAAACTTTGAAACTTTATTGCTGCATCAAACATACAGACGTGATATTATGCAATATATACAACCATCCACACATATACACACAAGTTACATTAACATCACATTTTGACAAAATCAAACGTATACACGGTAATGCAAAATACACAATTACTGGCAAGAATGATAAGAAGTATATACATAAAAAACCCTGACTGGAAGGGGAAAAAAATCGCTGTTCCTGATGCGTCATTGATGTTGTTGGTAGTTTATGTTCAAAAATTAGAAGGGTCCCCTCTGCTCCATGATAGCTGCAAAGAAAATTTCAATATATTTTATTTTTTCTATATCGTCTAACTTCATCAAAAAGGTAGATTTATCATTATTGTCTAGTGATGAGAATAAAGGGAAAATATCGGCCATTTCCAAGAATGTTTTTTTTTCTCTCCTTTTCATATTTTTTGCAAAAAATGATGACATGTATTTCATCTTCCAATATATTACATTTGTCACAAATTCTTTCTTCCATAGGTGTTTTTTGTGGTCTTCTATGTCTAACTGTTTCGATTTTTAAATTATGTGCGCTGATTCTAAAACGTGTTATATTTTTTCTGATATATCGATCTTTCATTGCTAGAAAATATAGTTCTCTTTTGCATTCTTTTTTAAAATTAGTGTAGGTTCGTAACTTTTTATCAGCTCCTGAATTAACTCTCACATCTTCTTTCCACTGTTCCAAGAAATATTTTCTAATCTTTGATCGAAATTTTAATGTCGGAAAATTGTCTGTCAATAGGCCGATATTTTCCCATATTTGTGTAAAACCCAAATTGCAGAAAGTGTCTCGTATTACTGTTATCCATTGAAATCTTCGCGTATGTATATTTTCTGCGTTGAAAAGAAAACCGTCATAAAGTAATGATTTTGGTTCCATGTGGACTTTTCGTAACCAGTTTTTACACATTAGAGAAAATATTTTTAAAGCTAGAGGATATTCACCAAATTCACTCAATACAGCAATATTGGTTGATTTTTTATGCACACCCAGACAAAACCGCAAAAAACTAAGGTGAACTTTTGTAAAAGGAAAACAAAGATATTCGCTGATTTCTCCCTTTGAAAAATATTTGGCTGCCGATAACATATATGGTCCCCAAATTTCACTTGCGAATAATAATATTGGTGAAATTAGGCTATGAAATAGACGTAATAGTATTGGTATAGTTATTTGTGTGTTGAAAAATAATCTTTTAAGTCTACCAACAGCTTTCATTGCTTTATTTGAGAGAATTTTGATTGCATTACTGAAGGAACCGTCAGTTTTTAGTTCTATGCCCAAATAACAATACGTATGTGTTACTTCGAGGGTTTCGTTTCCTAACGTAAAACATCGTTTTAGCTTTCGACCGGATTTACTGAAAATCACCACCTTACATTTTTGCATATTAATCGTCATATTCCAATCTACACAATATTGTTGTAATTTATCTAAACAATTTTGTAGTCCACATTCGTTTTCAGATAATAAGATTAAATCGTCAGCATATAAAAGACAATTAATGTTTTTATCATATAGTTTGACAGGATGGCACTGGGCATCAAAAATACTAGGGAAAAACTTTTATGAAAATATTAAATAGGGTAGGGCTTAGGTTACACCCTTGTCTTAGGCCATTGTTTAGAATTATATAATCTGACAGTCCAACTTTTAGTTTCAATTGTATCATTGCCCCACAGTACATGTCTCTTATTATATTATACATCTTTCCACTGATATCATATTTCAATAACTTGTACAACAAACCATCGTGCCATACCATATCATATGCTTGTCTAAAGTCGACAAAGCAAGCATACAAATACTTATTTTTCTTACATAGTTTCGTGTATTTATCAATAATCGTTCTAAGTACGAAAATATGGTCACTGGTTCTTGAGTTCTCTTGGAACCCAATTTGGAATTCATTTTGTAAGTTTCTTGACCGAAGATATTTTTGCAACCTAGTATTCAATACACCACAAAATAATTTAGAAATGCAACTTCCCAACGATATTCCTCTATACCTATTCGGATCGAACATTGAACCACCTTTATGTAAAAGCGAATGAATACTAATTTTCCAAAGATGGGGGAAACAACCGGAAGATAATACTGTATTGAACACTTTCGATAATAATGGCATTAATACATCTTTGGCATTCTTCAACATTTCATTCAAAATAAGATCTTTTCCTGGGGACTGATTAATTTTCAGTTTTGATATCATTATATCAATTTCAGTGTTTCTGATTCTGTAATCGAGTTCTGAGAAAGCAGGAATGTGGTTTGACCTAATGGTATTTTGAACAGTTTCGAACATTGGTGATTTAGTTGGGACAAGGCCGTCAGACATAAGCTGTGAAAAATGTTTCATCCAAGTTTCAGCATATATTTGGTCGCTTGTATTCCTGGGTTTATTTTCCGTGACCTTATCCAGTTCATTCAATAAGTCCCAAAATTTCTTTGGATTTTTTTCCTCCATGTTTAGCATACCATCTAATAGATTATCTTTGAATTGTTTTTCTTTCAGTTTAGCCATTCTTTTAAAATTGCGTCGAGTAGCATAAAAAGTTTGCCTCAAAGTAATGTTCTTTGGTTCCCGAGACACTCGTTTTGCTAGTTGTTTTACGTCATTGTACAGACTATAACAGGTGTTATGAAATCTACCAGGTGACTTCCGATGTGATTGTGAGAGATTACACGTGAACTACTACATCTACTCATTTGTAGAGTTTGCTTTGACCTGTGATTCAGGTTGATGGCGAGACTTGAGCACTCATAGGTAACCAGGGGCTTAGATAACACAACGGGCGGCTAGTCTGGGACAACCCAAGTGGGAAGTAATTTGTACTAGATTTTTGCTGGCTGGTTGTACTGCCTGAACCAAGAAGTTACATACGGGTTTGGAAAAGAATGTTCAGGGAACTATATGGAGATGCAGCCGATAAAATAGATGGATTCACAGGGGAAGCTACGTGGCTCTTACTTAGGACAGTTGATCCTGTATTGTAAGGAAAGGGTCGATATAGCATTAACGTTTACATAATTAGTTGTCAGAAGTTTGATTTTAGTGAAACTAGTACAGAAGTAATGTACCTGAAGTTGTCTTAGTGGTCAAAAGTAATGACGGATGATAGATCTTTTTATTTCAAGGGTGGTCAGTTTCTGTTCGAGTTATTTTGGCTATAACCTTGAGCCAGTAGGTGGCAGGACTGGATACTTGAATGAACGAGAATACATTTGAGACTTTTCTCATGTTTTGGGGAATTTTCCTCGTCACATTTAGATTGCATATCACAGTACCAGCTACGTACAATTACATATTTTGCATTTTGTAAGTTAGTTTGGGCCTGTTGTTGGTAGAGTGTGCTGACGTTGCGTGATTTAAAAAAATGCCGATTATGCCAATATTATAAAAAAAACACCCCCCCAATCTTTATTAAAACTAGATCTATAAAATTTAAATAAAAAGGAAATATACATCATTTTGTTTTCGAATTGAATACTAAATTAAATACAGAAAGGCAACCGAGAATACCAATATGTTCATTTTAATCTAACGTGGGGTAAAGATAACAGACCATTTCAACTGGCCCTGCTTTTCGTTTATTTCCTTTTCTCCAACAACTTTGAAGAAAAGTTACAAGAGGCTTATGTATCAGCTAAATAACTGAACCAGTTTTCTGCAAAGCTATATTATTATATATTAGATCAAAGTAAAGAAGCATACTCGTTGGTTAACTTTGAAAAAATATTTTGGTTTGACTCACTTCTTATGGTCCTTTTAATCTCACCACGTGTATATCCTTGCAATCTCCTTTGGTAGGAAGTGCATGTCAAGGCCGGTCAGCCAACCAAAAAAACTGTCAAAATTAAGCTCAGGGCCAGCCAGCCAATCGAAAAAGTCGACATTAAGCTTTAGCGAAGACGTGGATATTGTATGCACTTTTCTAACATTATAGATGCACGAGCTAAATACATATTTACTTTTTTCACATGTTTTCTTCCTTTTTTTATTTCATGTTTATTACGCTGATAGATATGGTGTCTTTTCATAGCCATGTGGACTTGCACTGTGACGAGTCGGTGCACCATTGGCTCGCTTTTAATATTACATCCAGGAGTTTACTCTCTAACAACCCTGTCTAACACCATATACCCACGAAGGACTTTCAATATTACATTTAGCGAAGGTTGCTTACCTCGAATCCCCACAGCCCCCTTTATCTCAGTGTCTTTGGAAGCGTTTTTTTTTTTTTTTTTTTTACTTTTTCTTTTTTTTTTCTTTTTTGATAGCTGCTTATTTCACGGTGAAACGATTTTATACTCTCGAGTTACATTAAAATCCAATTTTCGTTTCCCAGAACGCAAACTAACATCGTGGAGCGTGCCTCCTCAAAGTCAGTCTTTCTAAGAAGTATTTTGCTGACACAATATCATGGTCAGATTAGTCACTGACCGTAGATCTCATTGTCTCGTGGGGCTTTCGGTTCAATTAAAGAAGGAAATTGAGGGAGCTGAACAGATAAAAACACGCAAATGAATTACAGTCAAAGACTGGATGTTGGAGACCTCTGTGCCTCCATGTACCCGTATAAAGTAGCGTATCTTGAACACTATATTTATTATTTGGGATGTCTGGCTGTTACGCCTAAACCAATTAATGTGTAGTAATGAACTCGAGCCATATTTTGTACAATACAAAAATTGGGTCCAGGATAAGCCAAATTCAAAACAATTCTGTCAGAGCTGAATCGAAATATTTACGATAATCCGTTCACAATAAAATTTACGAAGAAAATTTTTATGTTACCTAATTAGAGAAAGAATACATGCCTGATATATATCCTGAACGATAAAATAATCACACATCACCATCAAGCGCAATGTTATAGCAAGGAGGGTCTTTCTACCCTCCTTGGTTACAACTAAATATGTTACCACGTGAGATGTAAAGCATACTCTCGACACATTTCAATGATTTTATGCTGGTGCAGGCCGGTTGTTCTGTGTGGGTTATTTTATTTACCTAATATTGAACTCTCCGCTGCTTATTTTCATGTTAGTTTCTATTATTGTTAGGTACTTGAAATCTTTAAGGTCGCCCGATACCCATAAACATGAGTCCATTTTTATGCCCTTTTAACAATGTAAATGGATGATTGTCTTTATAAATATCAAATGCCAATATATTGGAGAAGATACCAATTGTAAAAATATTTCTGTTTTACATTTTTACTGCAGGCTTTCCAAAATTGTAATTTTCTTCTTCTTCTTCTTCTTCTTCTTCTTCTTCTTCTTCTTCTTCTTCTTCTTCTTCTTCTTCTTCTTCTTCTTCTTCTTCTTCTTCTTCTTCTTCTTCTTCTTCTTCTTCTTCTTCTTCTTCTTCTTCTTCTTCTTCTTCTTCTTCTTCTTCTTCTTCTTTATTTCAGAAAGTAGATTATATTATGGCTATGTTACATCCTTCCATTTTCTCATTTTGTTTAGACAAAACTCTCAAACAGAGGATAAATTTCGTGTCTTAAATATGGGCAGACTGGATCACATATTTAGAAGACACACAGATGATATCGGATTTTGCGGTATTTAGGGGCCTTTCATTTCTGTCGCAAAGGCACAGTTGAAATATTTGTCTGCTGCAGAATTCCCGTGCTTTGCATTCCTGATCACGTCACAAAAACACAGCAAGGCGAACATACTTATATTTCTTTGTCTAGATGTGAATCGCTGGGACAGCAGGCGGTGCTGTCTGTTAATAGTTAACGGAAAAGCTATGATTGCTTTTTGTAGTTCGATATAAAGTATTGATAATCGTGTGTTTTTAATTGAGTCTGCGCTTAAGGCATGGTACCGTTCTAAATTAAAGATTACAGGGATGCATTGCGGAATCAAGTTAACAGTTGTTCGTGTTTCGTTGCGGCCACCCAATACAAAAATTGAACCTTTTATAACAAGATAAGAAATAATAAACTAGTATATCCTTATCGGTTGACGATTTACGAGATGCAGTTATTTCAAAAGCCTTAAACATTACAGCTAATTGAAAAAGTAAATTGTAAAAAGCAAATCATGCTAATAAAACATGAAAGAGTTCTTCAATATCTTTACTCTTCAACGATTCTGAACCGTATGTGTACAAAGTGGCATTGCATTGGGAAGTTGGATCCTGAAACCCTATTGTGCGACGTCTCCATATGTAATCGCAAACCAGCGACCACTTGCTGATCTCACTGGCTGGCCACTTTGAATGTAATCGGATGAAGTGACATTTGGAACAATTCCGGGGCTCGTTTTAACGACTAATAGATATAGACTTTACTCAAAGGAAGATTTGCTTTACGGGGCAAAATAATACGGCGGGATCGTCACCTGACAAGAATGATGAATTTCCACTTGTCAGTAGTTTTATAGATAATTCAAAACTTGCGAAATATTAGAACATGTAATGAGGAATGTGAAAGTTCCAAGGGGCTTTGCACGACTGAGTCTCATTGCCCATGGTTTTCCAATTAAAACAGAAGGCTCAAGCGACCAGACAAAACCCTACAAGATCAAAGATTCTACAATATGCGGCCGCCTATTGAACACGATAGTACTTGATCTGATCTCGCCTCTACTTTACTGAAGGAATCGATTGATTCAGCAACTAAAATATTGGTGGATTGAAGAGTTTACAATGGGGGGGGGGGTCTGATATATCACGATACCGTAACAATCAATATGTTTGTTGTTTTCCTTTTTCAAAATCAAGGCCCCCCTGTACTCCTTTATCCTACTCCCAGCTTACATTCCCATTTTTCTTATTCCTAATTAAATGTTTTCTCGTATTAAGATAATTGCCCCATGATTACAACATTTTCAGTCCCTTGGGTGCCTTTAATAGGGGAATTCCTCTGTTTATATTGCAAACATCTATTTCACGATTGCCTTTTTCATGGTTTCGAAAGATGCTTCTTCGTGAGTCACTTGTTCGATTTAATGTACGCATGCCCAGTCCTTTAGGGTATGTGGTGTAAGGCTGGGTTGTCAGAGGTGACAACGGCATGGATTTGGATATAGATGCACAGATATTTCGAAAACATACTTGCGTCATTATCAGTTCTCCACTAACACAGTACTTGAAACTGCTGTGCTCCAAGTTTTGCCATTCCAGTACACCAAACTAATAAAAATGCAACCCATTTTTTCAAATCCCAACTTTACTGAAAAAGACGCGACCAATTATCAAGGAAAATAATGTTTTAAGCACATTTTCCAAATCAATATTCTGAAGTTTGCACCATTGCAAATTGTTTAGTATGCAATACATGACCTCTCATCTGCTGAAAAGTCCACCCTTTCCCTTTTTCCCTTTTACTTTCTTCATTTTTCCCGAAGAAAGACCCTTTCTTTGTAAACTATCGTATCAGCCTTCTTGCATACTGCTTCGGTATACGTTTAGATACTGAACTATAGCGGATGGCCCCTGCTGTGGCAGACCTCAACCCAAGCAAGGGTCATCTTGACTTGCGTATTTAATATGATTACATAGCACTGTCGATGATGTTGTGAGAAGAAAATGTAATATGTACAAGATAATTCAGGATTGGACCAGTCTTCCTTCTTCCTTTCACTAGCACACATTTGATTTTTTTTTCCATTTTCTTGTGCTTGATTGTAATTTTATGTATGTACATGTATAACATAGTTTGCGTCGAATAAAATAGAGACTGGGTCTGAGTCTATAGTTGCCTCCTCTGCTAAAGAGGTCTGGAAATAGTGCCTGGCTATGACGAATTACGTAGCGCATTTGTATCTACACATTAGAAAATCCCACAGTCTCATACAAAACATCGCAATATTTCTCAAGGATAATGCACACAGGTTCACCACTTGTAACAGCGAACACTTCTTTGATGCAGCTAGTCTTACAGAATGAATAATTTAACATAGTCTCCAAATTTGAATTGTGCACGAATTGTATCACGAGCAGCAAGACTGTACCTTTCACATTCGATTTTACGTAATCTTGAAGTTACTTAGTGGATCATGTTCAGATATGCTCGCGCAGAGTTACTATACTCCATTTGAAACCGCCCCAAGAAGCAGGGGTTCACTGGTCAGTCGAACATGCACGAAACGGCTCCACGTTTTGTAATAGGGTTGTCTTGACAAAGTTGAAAAAGAAAATTACATTCAACAATTGAAAATCACCAAATGTCTAAATAAACCTACTCATAATAACACATGACAGTCATCGCGTGGAAATTATTATAGCTAAGCGAATCAACTTTACCGAGCTTTGTTGAAAATGGTGGGACTATTTTTTTGTCATCGAAGGAACCCTTTCAACAGTAGTTATTACCATCAGTGAGAAATGTATACAAAAAACAAAAAAAACAAAACAAACAAAAAAAACAAACAAAAAAAAAAAAAAAAAAAAAAAACGATAACAAAACGAAACAAAAACAAACAAACAAAAAAAAAATGAAAAAAGAAAAAAAAAAAAACAAACATAAAAATATTAAGTGGAGCAACCAGATGTATCTTGGTTAATTTTTTTGACAAGTTAATTAATGTACGTATTACTTTAGCGTGGTCCGGTGTATATCTACCCTTTCATTGTCTTTGATGTTACATCTTAGCTTGTATGGGAATGATGATGGTATGGTTGCTACGACCTTTTTAAACCTGGAGTATGGTAAACGTTCCAGCATCAAAAAAAGATCACATTTTGAGATGAACAGAGTATAAATCTGGAATTCTGGCAAGTTGCTCAGGTGCAGTTACGTTCCAGGTCATTCTACCTATTTTTCCACCTGTTACTCACTTGAATACAGAAGTTAGGGGCAGAAAAAATGCCTGGTTGGGTATCAAAAGGTGCCATCGACCATGTTTCACAATTGCCAGTCGTCGCATCCCATCTTGGATGGCGAATTCGTCATAGAGTTGCACAAGAATATTTACAAAATTACCGAATTTCAAGGCCTACAGCTCAATTTAGTCTCGAGTGCTAATGCGACAGTAATTCACCGAGTAAACGACGTCTATACATTTTACGATGACAGATGCGAGTTAATGTGTTGTTGTTATTTTACATGATATGAATCCCTTGATTATCATTAGTTCTCCCCTTAACAATTTCCTGCATTTCGCCTCATTAAAAGCAAGGAATATTAGCTTCGTTTAGCTTATCGATATACGCACTGATGATCATAATCATAAAAGTTATGTCACAATGAAAAGATCAGGGTTTGACTAAAAGCTTCTCCTATCTGAAACAAGCATTATATTTACCTAATTTTAGCAATGCAGCGCATCATTAGACAGTAATGTTTATGGAAGTTAAGATGCCTCATTATTATATAGTGTTTCGTTCGTGGGTTAAATAGGTGGGAATTTCACATGTGTGTGTGTGAGAGAGAGAGAGAGAGAGAGAGAGAGAGACAGACAGACAGACAGACAGACAGACAGACAGACAGAGAGAGAGAGAGAGAGAGAGAGAGAGAGAGAGAGAGAGAGAGTGTATGTGTGTGTGTACTCATTTTTTCCCGTTACAACAGCAATATGGTGAATCGGTGCTTTGTATGTTACTCATACTTCATTATACTTAGCTATAATGATAACAGTGGGTATATAAATGTATGCCTATAACTGAAATACTTAATTCAATTGTCGTTCGTGGCTTAAATAGATGAAAATTTTCATATGAGAGAGAGAGAGAGAGAGAGAGAGAGAGAGAGATTGTATACTTTCTTATTTCCCGTTACACTAGTAATATGGTGAATCGGTACTTTGTATGCTAGTCGTCCGTCATTATACTTAGCTATAATGAAAACAGTGGGCATATAAATGTATACCTATAACTGGAATGCTGAATTCAATTTTCGCGATATTAATGAATAATACTGACACAGTCAACTGACCCTGACAACACACAATGGCATTGCCCAGTGTGCTGACATCATACACAAAAGCCGACGAAATCGGCACCTGGCTTAGGGTTATCTGCAGTATGTAACGCTTAAAACGGATACTTTGCTGGAGATCAGTGCATTGGGCACATTGCGCTCAAGGCACGGCGAGGAAAGCTGTTGACTCAGTCAAAAATGGGGCACTGAAAGAGCTTCAGTGTGATTGGGAACACAAGGTATGTGAGTTTGCCAATGAATTTGGGCTATTATATATGCAGTAACAGCGATACCTGTCTGATACTATTATTTGTGTGACAGACGTTTTTCACCACGTTTTGTGACACTAATAGATATTAAGCCGGAATGACATTGTGCCATATCAAATATGTTTTATGAATAAACGGTAGTGGATTTGATCAATTTCGTAGGAGCTTAGGTCTCATAAGGTTTTTATAATATACAAAAGGCAGCACCTTTGGTAAATTTTACAACGCCTGAAAATGACTTAAATGAACATAATCCTCGCCTTTAAGGTTAACTGTTTCATTGCCAAGTCTGACTGAATCAAAAGCTTTCGTAGGCACGCTATGGACGCAATACACCCCAGAGAAGTTTTTGACCTAGGTCATTCTTACCCGCGCATGCGGTCTCTGGAACTGCCCTCACGCTGGTACTTGGATTAAAGGTCGATTTGCAAGGAATAAGAATCTTGTATTGCCATGTCCATTCAGAGCATAACGCTATATTTATTCAAATCGTCAAAGATAGAGTTAATGACTTGTTGCTTATAATTTGCGGATAAGATGTCGGGAGAGGGATAGCGTAAACCATGGGGTGAAAGATTCAGAGAAAGAATATGTGAATCCAGGCAGAGGCTGGGACCCCAACACGTTCAACTGCTTTCGCGACAGATATGTGCTACATCGGCAAATTGAACGGCAGCAAGTCACATAAGGTTCAAATCAATATGGCAAAAAAGGATAGACTAGCATATAGATAACGCTTTTACTAGTGATTATCAACATTTTTTGCCATTTGTGTCATTTTTTGTTGCTCTTCAGGTCAGTCTACTGAATAGTCTCAGCCGTCTAATCAAATAGAATAAATGTATCTTGCAGCAACTTTGATTATGTCGTCGTGCTTTTTTTTTTCTAATTTTAATTTCTCTTGAATTTGTGCAAACATGGGAGGCTTCACAGCCAAGCGGTTTTCAGCAAAACTCAGTTGAGTATGTTTGACGCATTTGCGTTGCCTTTCCAAATAACATTATAAAGTCACGCTCGTCCATTTGTTGTTATTCAACAGAGACGATTTCTTGGCTCGTTCATGTGCCATCATTCAAATAAGACAGTCCCTATTCAAACATCTCAAATACTTGACGTCTTATGTATTAGGTCCCAAATTTATTTGAGCCGTGCTTTCACAAAATAGCTCAAATGTACAAACATTTTTTGACAGTTTCTTATTTCTCGTCGTATTCTTTATGACAGGTTTATGCCGTGAAAGTTAAGATATCATGCATAATAAAATAGCAAGCCATATCCCTGACAATCAATGATTATATTAAGGGAATAGATATACAATACAAGAGACAGAGTCCCGTATCATCTGTCAGTACAAAGACTCACGGGACGCAATCGGAATCTTACACCATGCTTCGTTAGGGATCTAATGTCAGACGCTCTTAAAGAAATTTAAAAGAAGCTGATAGATGGATTTGTAATGCAGATTTACGCTTAATTGTGCTTCGGCCAGAACTACGTCTGAACGATTGATTTGATATTGGAGCTGGCGTTGATAACCGTTGTAAATTAATGAGCTATTCTTCAGAATCTTGTCTCAGAATGCATACGTACGAAGCATATAGCTAAATTACATTTGGTGTTTCAATATAGAAATAGAAAAAAACAATGTTAAATATCAAAGTACAAGTAGCAATGATTACATGGACGTGCTGATGTACAGATCTGAAGTTATAAGCAGGTGCAACGGTCATCTTAAATTTTAAAAACCAATGGTTTAATTAAACATTTAAGCAAAATAATTCAAAACGGCGCACGAAATCATATATGGAGTCCAGCGATTTATTCCTAGACTGAGCGCAGGCTTCTTTTGCTCAGCAACGGCGGTGATACAGTTTTCTCAATAGCGTAATTATTCAAAACTTGATTACAAATGACGGACCTTGCCCTCTTTCTTTGAAGAGTTTGTCACATAATAAACAGTGCGTGCGGGGTAACAAGGTGATTTATAACGTTTTAAAGCCTACGAGTTTAAGGTGCAAATTGTTATTACTTAACGTTTACAATAATAATGATAATAATAATAATAATAATAATAATGATGATGATGATGATGATGATGATGATGATGATGATGATGATGATGATGATGATGATGATGATGATGATGATAATAATAATAATAATACACTATTGGCCAATATATGGGATCGTGATACATAGAGATAGGCAATAATACCGATGTACAATGGCTACTAAAACGTATTTACAGCTGGTATAACATTCTGTAATGCGTACTTAGACGGAGTTCTGGAATTACACAAAGTATGCATGGTCCAAGAGCGGAGGGGCCAAGCTATGACTTCGTGAGAGTGTTAAGTTTGTTCATAATAATAATAATAATAATAATAATAATAATAATAATAATAATAATAATAATAATAATAATAATAATAATAATAATAATAATAATAATAATAATAATAATAACAATAATAATAATAATAATGAACAACCTCAACAATTTTGCAACAAATATGTGGCCACATCTACATATGGACTAACATAAAATCAATTTATCTGCAAAATGTCTCCCGCATTTGTTCACATGAATTTTTTGAAAAAAAAGTGTTGATTAGTACCACGTACTTTTGATATCACGTCATCTACAGAAATGGAATACATGTGGTCATGTCGGGTTATGAATGAGCCGACGCAATTATTTCAGTAATGATATCATTCTGATGATTAATGAAGAACTCCGTGACATAATCCATATGCTTCTAGCTGTCGCGTGCTTCCGTACCGTGAGGAGTGCACAAGGGTCCAGTGCTCAGTTTTGTGAAATGAAATTGGCATTTTACTTTTTCACCAAATTAGATTTGTATGAAGTACTAGAAGTTTCAAGTGCCACTGCGTTCACATATCCAACTCCCCGGAAAATACAACGTTCGAAAAAAGACCCATAGATTTAAAATAAGATATTTCCAAACTCCAAGAATAACCCATGCGCCCCTTCCATCAATTACTGTGTTTTTACCGACTCTAATTTACTGAAACGCTAGCACAGAGCAATGAAGCGGTATGTCTTAGTTGAAAGCACGGAGCGTGCATTTTTAGGTGTGATGACTGTCCTATCTGAATAAGTGTCTTCTCTTCCGATGAGACATTTACTGCCAACCCAGCGGAGAATTTCGATTGTACACTTTGCTCCCGGGTTGTGTTTCAGGACAACGTGAATTTCGTGACAGACTATGATAACATTAATTTCTCCGGTTCGTTGACATTGGGAATCTTTTCATACAGAGAAGCTTGGCATAAGTTTATCTGGGACTCGCTTATCCATACAGCAAGCACATCTAACGTTATTAAAGTTTAAAGGTAAGAAATTAGACTTCCGTAAGTAAGACAGCATATTCTCTCAACATGTACCAGGGAAACAGGCTTTCAAGAACAAGGTGCGTGCGTCCCGATCGTGTTTCTTGGATAATATCATAGAGCCTATTATTAAGTTCATGTTACGGGACATTAATGCCTACAAGTGGTATGATGCATACAAAGGAACATAGTATTATGGTGGGGGTCAATTCGGCCATTAAGTAAGGATAATAACGCACCTGTATATGATGAAAGAACGAGGTAACCTCATTAGGTTTTTCTTCAGTCACCGATATGGCTTCCTTTGTAGCATTTCCGTAAGAACAACGTCAGGTCAGAGGCAAGAGAATAATGAGTTGAACCATATTAAAATGAACCGCAAGATTTATTTTCATAGGAGGTGAATTAGGTACCACCAAACATGGGTCTGACAAATCTGGTGGCATAAAGTAACTGTGCGTTTGTGCCATTTGAAAATAAAAGGCACAGTGATAGCAGTGTGATGTTGTGTTTCTGATTGCGTTTTGAAACTAATCCCGCAGACATGCAAACGTTTATGATGGCGTGTATGCGGTGGCTCCTATGAGCCAATTAATACTCGATGTCTGTGTTTACGAATTGTACATATATAAAGGGGTTCGCAGATTGTGATTTATGATGGAAGCATCACAAGACGAAGCAAGCCTGTAACTAGACTGTGATGAGGAGAGGGCCTTTTAGAATTCCCCTAGAAGTAACACTATAAAGAAACTTACAATGAAGTAATAATGCACGCACAGCGCATCCATTGCTTTCTGCTACTTGCTGTTTTTTTTTTTTGTTTTTTTTTTGTTTTTTTTTTTTTATACGTTTGTGTTCCTTCAGTTATTCAGCTTTTTTTGGCAATTATTTCTTTTAAACGTTATTTCCATTTTGTGCTCTAAAATGCTTATGAAATGAAATCAGCCATGTATTGTTAAAATTACCTTTAGAATAATACACGTGATACTAAGATATCGCCAGTCACCTTTATCAAGTCGGTTGAAAACAAGACACTTGGTTAAAATAAGCAACAAAGGTGGGTTTTCAGGTGGTTTTTGAACATAGTCAGAATATGTGTGGTAATGAACGCTATGGGAAATTTATTTTGTGACGCAAGGCTAGCTGTACAGAAAGCACGATTCTGGACCATAATAGATCTAATTTTGGAGCATGTAACAGGTACTGGTCATAGGATCGCAGATATCTGCCTGGAGCATGTTGGGGAAGCAAGTCTCGAAGGTATTATGTACTTAGTCTTGTCACTGCCTGAAGCACGAGAGTCAATATCTTGGATTTAATCCTCTGCTATAGGGGTAACCAGTGAAGAGAGTTCAGTTCTGAAGTGATGTGCTTGCGTCACGGGGACCTGTTTGCTGTCGCGCTGCCACAGTCCCAGTGCGCAGCCGGCGATAGATGAAAGAAGAGTAAATAGAATAGACCCAAGGACTGCACCCTAAGGCATACCAAAAGTTGGTAGATTTGGCTCAGACAGAACACCTTTGGCGGCAAGCACTCTGATAACGATGTTCAAGGCAATAGAGAAGCACTTCAGAGCAGTTCCTGGTGACTCTAGCGTATCATATAGACACTGACGATCTACAATGTCAGAAACCACTAATAGGTGCGACAGGACTGGCGTTGTAGCTTACTGCTAGCCCACGGCAAAAAGTATGCCACTTTGAATGCGCAAAACTGCAGTCGCATTGCTGTGTCTTTGGCTGTAAGCAGACTGAAAAGTCTGCAGTAACAAGCCTCTCTCAAATTCAGCATCGGACTGCAACTTCTTCCGACACTTTGAATATAAATTGTAGGTTGGACACAGGACAGTAGTTCTTTAGAGTGAGCTGCTCCAGCATTTTTTTCCCTTCTGCAGTATCACCATGGCTAACGTGAAAACTGCAGGAAAACAACATATTGCATGCAATTTATTCACTATGGCACCGATGATGGAACTAAGCAAGTATATGGCCATCTTTAGTTCAACGTCGGTAGAGGAACCAGGCCACCAGTTTGCTTCGCGTTGAGACTGTTATCTGTGGTAACTCCACGGTTGATACAGATTCAATATCACTTGAAGCATCCCCAGTGAAAGCTCTCACAAACTCGATCATTTCGATCTGGTCCCCAATCGATGCAATGATGATTTCCACGGAAATAATCACTGAATAGGTTGGCAAGCTCGGTTGACGTTTTTCCCTCAGGAAGAATGATTTGGGTCTTGCTGTCCAGTACTAAATTTACCTCTTAAAAGAGCACTGTCGGGTCACATGTGAGCTCGCTGCTCTAGCAGGAAAATATCTGTTTTTCCTCGATTAGTTTTATAATAGCAACTTTCTGTTCAATAAACATATACATATGAAGGGGTTCTCTTATTTTGTACTAGAAACATTTCGCTTGCAGCTTAGCTGTATAGACTCCTAGATATCACAGGTGCAAAATACCCATATTGCAAAATGTCTGTTATTTGTTTATATCGCCAGTATCGCTCAGGGTAATCTCGCGATACTTTGCGATAAATAACACACACTCTGGGCAGGCCATTGTCGCAGCCGGTGAAGTAATAAAGTGCAGAATACTACTAGATACATAGGATATGATTTGATTAGCTCTTGGCGGTTCTAGACTTTCAAAATGCCCATGCAACGACAAGATTCCAGGCTGGCTTGCAGTTACCATGAAATTGAAGAACCCAACGAAATGCCCATAGATGTAAGGGTCTGGTTTTCGAAGACCCACTACACGAAGGGCGAGAAGACCTATGTGCAGTGGTTTAACCATATGATTGGCCATGCCCGACCGTCATGCCAACCCGCGGGAGGCTTGGGAAAGAATCTCATTAGCTGGCTACTCAGCATCTGGTCGGAGAGTTACATGTATTGTTCTGGACGTCGCTGTTGCCTGGTTGTCTAAAACAAGCTTCATCTTTGTATAAAAGGTTTCAATCAGCTCGTCAGTAGAAATACGTGCTGTCACCTTGCTGGGTAAAGGTGATTCGTCGGCCACGTCAGTCACGGATGACACAAATATAACATCGATTTCCCCCCAAGTGTCCTCTCCTGTAAAAGCTTTTTGAGTGACAAGTCAGCGTATACTGGCTAATGATCTGGGAAACCACGATCCTTGTACTTAATTGAAAGCACAGATGAATCTTGTTGCCTGCTGATAATTAAATTCTCTTTTGCAAAATCGTTATTTCAAAATATTATTTCCGATTAATTAATCGTATAAGCCCCGGGAATCATACTTTTAAACGTGTTCATTTTCTTCCGCTTTGGTGATATTGATCACATACAATCAAATTACTTGGATCCCTAGGTCAGGTAAACAATATCTTCGGGCAAAAAGTTGTCTGTCCACTTCACAAACTTAATACTGATATAAAAAAATACACACACAAGCGGAACTTCACACAATAGTGAAATGTACACATGCATCAATCGGTGGAGACGTGCTTTGATAAATGTTATGGTGAAATTTGGAAGCGTTACCCGTGCACAGAGATTATTTCCGGAGAACGTAAAGAAAAAAACAAAACAAAAACAAAGAAAAAAGAACCGCCTCCCCCCCCCCCCCAACCCCCCCCCCCCAAGTCATTGACTTAGCACAGATGGTTGACTCAAATGCAAAATATACTCAAAAGGTGAAATTTATTTCTACAATAGACTCGATTTAAGTTGCCGGGGTGCGCAATTATAGGAATATTTTGAGCCAAATAGAAATTCATGATTTCTATTTTGTTTGTTTGTTTCTTTTTTTCCACCATAAGATGTACGCTTTTTATTAGCCATAGGATGTTTTTCTAATCCTCTAGAAAGAAAGAAATTATATTAACAAAATATACGTTTTGATACCGTTCTCATGAAAACATACTTTGTTTGCATTATCTTACCAGTCCGTGGAACTCGATACAGGCGCTAATTCCTGTAAAAGTAGAATGCATAATATTGTGTGACCAGCAGTCACAAAACAGTAGTACCTTTATACCATATAGATAATAGACGACCATGCGGTGAAACTTGACTGATAGTAACGCGAACGCCATGCGCCCATTGTGGAGGAAGAGACTCATGAGACCCACGACACGGTATTCAGTGATGACAATTGACTGTGTGTTCTTCTGCTTTATTTTAAGTTTCGTTTAGAACAGACTTTAACGAATTAACAAAAGGTTTTGCGAAGTGACGCCTAACAGCAAATTCGCCGTCTTTACTCCTGATCAAATTTATTGTATGTAATTGTATATATATATATATATATATATATATATATATATATATATATATATATATATATATATATATATATATATATACATATATACATATATATACATATATATATATATACTTTGTGTAATGTGAATCATAATATGAAACTTAATTATGATTTACAGAATTATCGCGGATACAGTGAGTCATACCAGTTATTACATAAATAATTCCAGACAGTGAAACATTAGTTATCATTTACACAATAATCATTTACACAATAATCATTTACACAATAATCATTCACACAATAATCAAGCTACAGTTACTGTGATCAGATATTGTATCCGTAGTTCCGGATAGTTGCACTTTAAATATAAGTGTTCTTTTTCGAACAATATGTCGTCAAAACCTAGAATGTGTGATCCAAACAACTTCAGCCAATAACATTGTTTTTTTCCGATTTATTTATCCATTTATCATTTGAAATACATTTTCGCTGCAATTTCTTTCAGTTTCCAAGGTTTGGTGTTTTATGTCTCGTTAAAATCCCTAAACCAAAATTTTACAAAACACCATGAGGGCTAACATAAATTTGATTTCCGGTGTTTAAGGATGAAAACTAATGCCTCTGTTAGCTTACGTCCAGTCGTTTTTCCAGCAAGCCCTACCAAGAAATCGAGCAGAGTATTGCACTGTGCACCTCGATACCTATCCGACGGACACATTTTGTAAACCTGTCAGTTTGATTTCCTCTTAAATAAAATCGAAAGCGATACAGTCAAAATGACATATGATTAATCTAGTCGATTCATGTGAATTACCCTGTGTGTCAATGGGAAAAAGATCAGTTATGATCCGTGCTGCATTGCAAAATGCCGCTTTCAGAACATATTGTCTTGTAATCTTTTGATTGTGTTTTCAAATTATACTGAAATTAGGCTTATCAACAAAATTATAAATATTTAGCAAGATGTGCTAGTCATTCTGTCGGTGTTGTGAGGTACAATGTATTCAACATTGACAAAAATCAGGAAGCAATGGTTTTATTAGTTTGCACATGCAATAGCTATGTATGAATAGTATCTGAAACGTTATGTTTACGCCAAAATGTTTTTACTTCTCGCAATGCCTTAATTCAAGTAGCACCAATGCATTTCGAGCATACTAAATAGAACACGGTGTAATAAGTTGTAATGAGAGCAGTCGAAGCCATACAGCATTGTATTTTCGTTAAACAGTGTCAGAAATTATGTACTTACTCGACAAAAAAAAAACCTATGCATATAAATGCTCATTCTGTGGTGTAAGCGACAGTAGTCGAATCGACTTAACTGAGATAACCACAAATCTCAGATATTCGAATTCTTCACGCAAAGACCTTTCATTTAGGTACCTGAAAGTCTTTGATTAAGACAGTTTCAGCCCAAACCATTTTTGGTCCAGGTCAACAGCTTTCCTCGGAGCACTTTTCACGCAAGGCGTGCAGAATGCTCCGAGAAAAGCTGCTGACTTAGCTTTATGCTAATCAGCCAATGGGTTAACGCTCTGCTGCAGAATCATTCATGTTGCTGTGCAGTGAAGCAGCTACCCCCCCCCCCCAAAAAAACCCACATCTGATACAATTCAAGTGACCAGTCTTGAATTCCATGCAATATATAACATTTTCATTCTCTTTGTACATGAAGGATACTATTTAGGACGGTTCTTCACTCCCGAGGACTTTGGAGGAGCGAGACAAGCAGAGCGAATCCACGTCTTTAGGAGTGAATGGCTGTCCTTGTAGTATCCGTCTTATTTAAGCCTAGGCCTACATTCTCAGGCAATGAGGTGAATGGAACATTAACGAGCTTTATATATATATTTTTTTAGCTTTCATAACACTATCGCAAAAAAATGTATTACTTATCTGCCTGATTAAAATCGCACCGAACCCAAAGACCTCCGTGAATAATATGAACTTTTCTAATCAGTTACCGTCCCCTGATTGTTTGGATTGGCTTTAATTCTTCACTAATAATGAATGAATCAGGGTTGGTGTTGTATTTATGGTTCATGAAGACGTTGATTCGCATTCGCAGGCATCTGGCCTAACAAGGTCATTGATATGACCACGTCAGTCGCCAATAGCAGGTCCCTGGTCAGTTCCATGGTACTATTTTCTCATTGTACTGTTCTCCTCTGATTGCGATCTCTTGTGGGCATCAAAAAAATTAATGTATGAAGTAATAGACGTGAACAGCAATACGCATGAGAACTGACCAGATAAAACAGAATCCTCAATCCCAGATACAGGTCATGCTCACAAGGGGTCGCTGTGTCACGCCAGGGACTAGGCCCTGGGTCATAATTGCCGCCACAAGCATGGGAATAATCTTCCTGGAGCAGCCGTACCTCCCTTATTGACCCCACGGCTACTTGTTTTCACAATATTCCGTCCAAAGGCCTATCAAAAATTTCTACAAGTAATGAGACAAATTAAAACTATAATGCCGGATTGATCCCCATCTCGTTATTTAGCAACAATTTTTCCCCTCATGTCTTCACCCATCGTTATTGCAGCTAGGGGCATGTAGCCAGCAAAATACAAATTTACTGCCTATGTTTCGCAATGATTCCTCCGCAGTGCATAAGCATGATGTGAGGTGAATCACCCGTGTTTCTGTTCACTTTTCCTGTTCAAACATTGCCATAATTACCTCTAGCCCTATGGTAGGAAATTAAATGTAACAGTTCAACTCATCATTGATTGCAAAGATTTTTACCATTGTTCTTTTCTATATCGAGTTCACATTGTTGCCAGGGAACGGAAGCTAGGGCATGCTTGCCAATGGTCTTCTAATTAAATCTAGTCTCTCTGAAAACTAGTCTTATTGTTATTATATATTTTTTTTTTTTAATCGGAATTTTTCTTCAATACAGTGCATGCAAAATATTTGGAAGATTGATGTGAATCTGCATGCAATGAATAAATTCCATTTGCGTTTTGGTCAGCAGCGTATGAGGGAAACTTGTCCACATAGATTTCCATATTATATGGCGGCATGTTTCATGGAAAATGCGTGAAAACAAGTTTCCATTACACGCTGTTGATCACAATGGAAATATCGTTTATTCTGGATACGCGACACGGGGTCAGAGAAAACAATTTTTAATTTGAAATAAAACGTGATGTTCGTTTCGCATTGAAGAGTTCAATAATAATAATAATAATAATAATAATAATAATAATAATAATAATAATAATAATAATAATAATAATAATAATAATAATAATAATAAAATAATTAATTTATAAAACTTACTTAATAAGTTTTTAACATTAGGTCATTACTATTATTATTATTATTATTATTATTATTATTATTATTATTATTATTATTATTATTATTATTATTATCAGCAGTAGTAGTAGTAGTAGTAGTAGTAGTAGTAGTAGTAGTAGTAGTAGTAGTAGTAGTAGTAGTAGTAGTAGCAGTAGTAGCATCTCTGAATTTAGTTGCACACTATACTGATTCTAAAGGAGCAAGAAGCAGAACGCGTGGAATTAGACTATATTGTGAAACAGGAACAGTGGTAATACTGAGGAATGTACGTCAATTTTGACACCCCCCCTCCCAAAGCATCGTTCAAAGCATGATGAATTTTCAAAATGTTGTCTTTAAAAAATGATCATGCAGTCCGGATAGTGTTACCCATGTAAGTTGTTTTTTAGGAAGCCAGCAAGCTGGGGAGGGGGGTTGTTTTGTTTTGTTTTATTTTATTCTTTTTTAACCAGCTTGTGGCTACAACAGCAAGTCTTATTGGAGTTGTACCCAAAAGAAAATTTCCTTTAAAAATCACAATTTGGAAATGGTCAATGGTAAAGGCTTCGGTGTGATTTACTTGATAACAGAGCACGAACGTCTTTAACTTAGTCTGAGGTCTTCCGGATTGGCAGACTCTTTGCAATATGATGTTGAAGGCTACCAGTCAGAAGTTAATCAGCGAGTGACTAGAGGAATTGCGGCAAACAAGTTTCTGACAGGCAGTTTGATAAACAAATTCCAGTTTATTTTTTCAGTCATGAAGAGACTGGGTCTATTCACATCAAACTCTATTAAGGTAAACCCTAACCCAAACGTTCAGTCTGTCATCAGGCAAAGAGGGATAATCCACACCAAATGTGTGTGTGTGTGTGTGTGTGTGTGTGTTTGAAGGTGTCTTATCATTTTCGTCAGTGAAACTCACAATAAGTAAATGTAGATCACATGACTTACACATTCTTACAACTAGATCAATAAATTATCCAAGACTAAGCAGTTTATGATTGGATAATTTAAGTCACGTGAGGCTTTCCTATTACGTGATGTCTGCCGGCCAGTTGACATTAACTTTGTGTATACGCATGCGTCACTGCGCATGTTCTTATTAGGCCTGTTTAATGATATACCTATGGGGCTTTCAGTTGATGGACATGCTATGGCTATCGACCAGTAAACCAATGTCGACCTCGGATTCGCCTCGGTCCAGATTGTGCTTTTCTGGTCGGTATCACAGCATGTATATCAACTGAAAAGTCCATAATTGTGTATTGTATTGTAACGCGCCTGCATCAGTCACGTCGTGCATTAACACATAGACAAAATCAAATATTCGCGAGGGATATTTTATTATACGTCGCACCTGACGTGGGATAACTACAACGGACACGAACAAACATGGCACCCTAGACAGCATGTAAAGTAGGCATAGGGCATATTTCTTTGTTTGATGAATGCTCAATCAAACTTATATCTCGTTATTCCTTCCTGAAGGCCTGACTGGGTATGTTCAAAGACCAAGCGTACTAGGTAAGTGTGGGTTGTACTATACTTAATTGATTCAAATATTCAATATTGGTGGGCCTAATCATACAAGCTAGGTGTCGTCTCATTTATTTTATAAAAGCAGTTTGATTACATTTATGTGATGTGTGCTACATTTTTAAGTAGGCCTATCAACGAAGGAACATCATATTCGCTTTATTCCGTAATACACCAGAGTTGGATGTTTGTATTGGAAATACAAACATGGTGCCACCAGTTGGCAGAATGACTTGTCCGGGGATAAATGGCACCGAAACAAGTGTTGCACTGTTTCCCAACTGATTACACGATTTTACGAAAGGCTAATAAAGCCTAAAACATTCTTCTAAATTTCAAATTTTATGAATATGGTTTGTTCCTTTCACAAAATTAATTTGCTATAATGATTTAGGGAAGCCATCAAAAGTTCGATATGCGATAAAAAAAAAAAAACGAACCTAATTTAGTTGGGAGGGGGTCGGTTAAAGTCCATTTTGTTGTCTATCGCACAAAATCGATGTAAGCAAAAAATATCAAAATTCTAACTTGCAAATAGGAAAAAAAAAAAACTGTTTCCGTGATGATCGAGCGCCAGTTTTAACGGGTTGTTCAAATAGCGGTTGCGTGTTTTATATTGCTCTTATATTGCGTGGAAAGTACCCAAGGTGTTATATGTTCCAGGCTAGAAAGAATGTGATTGCATGTGTGGTTATGTGTGAGATACACTTTACATTTTTTAACACCACACCCAAGGACTGAGAGTATATTTGACTATTCCACAATTATTTACTATATATTTTGTGACCAAATATTTTACTACCAAGGACTCCTTTCAGGGGAAAAGCTGCTGAATACTTCAAGTTACAAGTTGCGCCAAATTCATAATTGTTTTTGTTTCATGAGGAATTTAATTATTCCATATGAGGTATTCTTGTTTTGTATGGTGTTTGTTAACAAACATCACACATGTCAGTATTAACGAATGCGAGAGAATGCGACAAGTCATTATAAAAAGAATGCCAGTGAATAAATCATTGATGGTATAAAGAAAGCATTTCGTGTCGTTGCTTTTGAAAAGCTGACAGTTGTATACAGTATTTGGACAGGCATCACTGTTCAGCAGGCCATTCAAGACAAAATGGGCTTTGGATATAAATGACTTGTAAAATGACCGACATGGAAATACTGCATACTGTGAAGCTGTATAAACTGAATACAAAAGAAAAACAAAGTCAATTTTAATAAAAGATAAAAATTTCTTTTATTTGACATTTATTAAATATCAATCATTCATCCAGGGATGCGAGTCTTGTCTTCATGTTGTAGAATGGTGGTAACCCAATCTTTAAAAGCGATCCTAAATACACCACAATATGACCTTTTTATAGTGGCAAAACCCTACGTAATTTGTGACCACTACAATACACATTCTGAGAGATCGAAGTTTCAATGTAAAGTCGAGTTTAGTTTCCGGGGGGAGGGGAGGGGGTCTGAACCAAAACGAAATTACTTTCGTTTATTTGTAACCATTGAACTTTTGATGGCTTCCCTTAGAACAATGCAGTCTTTCGGTGAATGGTACGGAATAGGACTTTGCTCTCGAAATATCGGAGGGGATAGTGTTCAAACGGTACTTGGGTTTACAGATTTGGGTTTCTTAAGTTTCTCTTTAGATAGAATAAACAAAACCTTACATGACTGGAGAGTTACAATCGGCTTATCAATCGGGTTCGTTGTAGTTGGGAAATGCACTCGTGACCGGTGGTCACTCCTGATTTTCCCCACCTACAACGATTCGTCGTGAGAAGAAAATAGTAACTGACCCACAGCCATGTAGACTTTCTCTCTCTCTCTCTCTCTCTCTCTCTCTCTCTCTCTCTCTCTCTCTCTCTCTCTCTTTCTCTCTCTCTCTTTCTCTGTCTGTCTGTCTGTCTGTCTGTTTGTCTGTCTGTCTGTCTGTCTGTCTGTCTGCCAGAAACTGGACAAGAACTGCAAAAGCCAATTTCACATACAACCTCTCTGTGATAGATATGTGCAATCCAAACACGGTACATCAAAGGCCATTCTGGGCTTAGTTGACATCACTGCACGGTCTTCAAAAGTCGTTGTAATGGAGCTCTATTGCATAAAACAAGTTGATATTATGTTTTGATGGGAATGCTTTTATGCTTATTGTGAATTATCCGTGGCACATGGAACAGAAAACTCAGCGCCGTATTGTCAATGGAAAGAAGAAGGGTGATTACTGACACGTCAGGTGTGCAGATACACGCCACTTGCGCACTCTTGTTACATACATGTGCTTTTGTGGCTAAATGGCACCCGCATGGCTGGCTAATTGATTGATAAACCTGTAGATACACAATCAGAGACAGACACACGCGACGGCACACTTCGTGTCCGTAAAACCCTGATCTCCAAATGGACACGTGGGCTGAAAAGCCTTCTTCATCAGCCTGGGGCATTCAGAGACTATAATAAGAAGTGGTCGGTGGTTCTAATTTTGACCTGTTGATGTCCGCTTTAGAAGTCATCTTTAATAAGCATCTGGAGAAAAGAAGGCATCGTCGGAGCACTTACCTAACGCAGGAACGCGCACAGATCATCGGATCAATTACCGTTCGTTAATTGACTGCGCGTGTATCAGTGATGACGACTGAGTAAAGTGTACTGGCCGTTTCGGAGTTCCTTGCTGAAAGATCCACCAGGCTGCTTTGGCCTCTCTTTACATAAGTGTGACGTACGTGATAAATATTACGCGCCAGCAGGTAACGCCGAAAGTGAAAGGCGTGCGTGTAAAGATTGAGGCAGCCGTATGTCACTGAAGTTGACTTCATCTTAACATTTAATCAATGATACATAATTTGCTTTTTACTGCCAGGCTATCCTTAATTTGAGATAATGGGTAGTAAATGACTGATGAAAGGGTAACATACAACATATTCCGTATTTCAGTTTAAAATAAAGGGTGACCGGATATTCCATCTTTTTGCGATCGAGAGTAATATCAGAGAGTTAATTGCTACTTTTTGTATTTGATCATCACGATTTCATTAGCCACCCGTGCATACTTTTCATCTTATATTATATCCATAAATTATCCTATAGCGTGTCATCAAAATACTCCACTTTGGTCTGGGCATAGAGGTATCATACGGATACCTCTATGGTCTGGGTCAACCTGACGCAGCTGTCATGATCTTGCTGCCAATGATATCAGATCACACGGTCTCTCTTCCCTTGATCTTAAGCCTATCACTTTCCAGCCTGAGATATATATAGCGCCTGCGGCCATGTATCTGATGATTGCTGTTCCCCGCCCCCTTCTTTTTCGTTGAAAACATTAAATATTGGACGTACATTTTTCTACATCGAGATTGTATTTTCTACCAAATAACCATTGAAATTATGGTCATTCATATACTAGATTTCATTTGCAGTAACGGCGAGTAACAGATTATAATGCCATATGCTGTTGGCATGGAAAACATTTTTTCACACAAAAATCAAAATCTATAAAATAAGTGTATTGCATTGATGTAAAAATTAAACACAATACCCCAACCCTATCAAGTAACACTGCTCAGAAATATTAAACTGCGACTATGCATATTGTATTGATCGCACATTCATTTAATAATACAAGACTTTGTCTGACCTTCCTTGATCTCAATAGCAAATGGTTCTACCTTCTTCCTGGTGCAATTACAATGATACCAGATCATGGTGCTGCCGATTTTCTCGAAAACACTGTTATCAAACCGTTTTGATGCTGCCTTACCTTGGTGCATATGGCATGCTTTCTGTGTCTTCAGTGATCTTATCACTATCAGACCACAGTGGCGCCATCTGCTGCTCATCCCGATGTTATCAGACAATGCTGGTTTTATTTCATAATGACCTTTATTATTACAAGGCTGTCCTTTTCATATCTTTTCCAGCACAGACCATGTTGCCCATCTGTGCTCCTGGTCTTGATAATAATCAGGACAGGTCATTTGCATGACTCAGGTAAGATGAGATCAAATAAATCGAATACCTTATCTAAGACGATATCAGACTAATTGGATACTATCTTGTCGTGGTTGGGCAATTGAGACTTAAAGCCAGAAAACATGAATCTGACTTTGTGACCAAAGTACTGTTGTAACAGCTTCTGAATTTGAACGATACTGTTAAGTGCTGGAGGTCCAGATACATATGGTACACATTGAAACCGCGTGTTACGGGCACACAGGTATCCGACATATTACCTTATTGGTAATAATGATGATAAAGTTTTGAATTGAAAAAAAAAAAACATTTACTTTGCTATTTGACTCACTTATCTGTAGTAGTCAGTTACCTGACATCTTTTGGGGAACAGATGGTATAGTTATAACGAGTTTTCCCTCTATCATTTTTTCAGCCTCCTTTTTTGATGCTGCAGATGGAATAACATTCAAAAATGCTGCGTAATCTATGGTTTTGATTCAGTGGCTGTTGAGCAATGCCGACATCATCATAATTGGAGCTTTGGGCGGTAAAGACTAAAATGTTCCCAGCTTGTAATCTGCTGCGTAAAATAATTAAAACCCAATATGTAGGTCATTATAAGTGACATTAATGGCAAAATCACACTTAAAAGGTCAGTGTACTTTGTGTTTCTAAAACTAATATGGGAGACTGACAACGGTGCTGCATACAGTGAAGAGGAGTTGCATCATTTGTACTTTAATTAGACCGGATTTATGCGAAATTTACCAAACCATAAATAATGAGGCACACGTCAAATCAGGCAAGACATGGAATGACACAATGACGTCACTAGTTATTATTGTGAGGAGCGATTAGTGTTTGTAGGGACGCAACAGGGGTATTTGCTTTCATAGAATATATTAACAATAGTACTGATAGGATAATTAGAAGCAGCTTAATTTTAGTACAGAACGTATAATGCTTAATATGTATGTATATATATAATATATATATATATATATATATATATATATATATATATATATATATATATATATATATATATATATATATATATATATATATATGTACCTTAACCCCTCGTTAGCTTGTAGGCGGAGCCAAAGTGCTCAGTAGAAAGAGTTTGACCTGGGATAACCCTGCGAGTGTGGATTCTATGATTGAGCATATTGGCAATTGTATTAAATGAATGTGAATTTGAAATAATTCAAATCATTTCGAGTAACAAGCCTTTCCTTGATAACAGGGCAAATCTTTATAATTATTGGGTCCGTGCACATCGGATTTATCAGAGCAACGGAGTCGCATCAGTTCACAGTGAAGCAACACACACTAATACAACTATTGTATAATTATGCACACACACATGCATATATATATATATACATATATATATATATATATATATATATATATATGTATATATATATGTCAGAATCTATAGGTCATTGAATATAGGATTTATCAGAGAAATGAAGTCATATTACTTCACAGTGAAACAAGTCACAAGAATATAGCTATTATATATGTATATTTTTACTTGACATGATGGTTTTGCATATAAATTTGCTACTCACAAAAAGGTATTCTTGCTGATCCTGATAATTTTGTAATATACTTTAATCATAATGGATGTATAAGCTGACGTGTAGTTGAAGCTTAAAATATAGCATAGGCATGAGGGTGATGCGTCAAGTATTCTTGTTTCTGATGTGGTTCCCATGTGATTTGCTTGTCGTGATGCACTGGTCATATTAAAAGAAAAGCCCCACCCCCATCCTCCCACCCCCCAAAAACACGAATACGAGACAACTGACAGGTACTTGTTTTTGTGGCTTTTCCTTGTCATGAATAGTATTAATGTTCAATTTGGCGTTAGATTAAAGGTTCAGGAAAAAAATTAACAATAACAGTAGGAAGAAAAAGAAAAAGAAGAAGAAGAAGAAGAAGAAGAAGAAGAAGAAGAAGAAGAAGAAGAAGAAGAAGAAGAAGAAGAAGAAGAAGAAGAAGAAGAAGAAGAAGAAGAAGAAGAAGAAGAAGAAGAAGAAGAAGAAGAAGAAGAAGAAGAGTGAGAATGAAACGGTAAACGAGTTCGAAGGACAAGAAGAACAAAAACGAGATCGAGCTGGAGATCAAGAAGTAGGACAAGAGCTTAATGCTGCCAATGGATGTTGACATAAATATGATAAATAGGAAATGTATGTAGAGCATATTCTGTTACAGAAATTTTTGTGGGTTTCATGACATGGACCAGTCCATCAAAAACATTTCTGGCCTTGCTCATGTATGTTTTAACTCTTTCAGTGCCAAGTTTCTCGTCTTTTCAATTCTTTCCGTGCCGAGTATCTTCGGCTTTTTTTTTTGTTTTCCTTTCTTTGCTTTTTTTTTACGATCTGAATTACTCCCCCTTTCTTTACTCTTTTAGTGCCAAACTCCGTAGCTACAAGCACGCCGGCGCTTGAATGTAAGTTCGGTTTACTAGAATCTGGTATCGATATGTAACTCAAAGTTCGTCGACTTATGTTGGAAATAATAAAGTGCAAGCGTCAATAATGCTTTAACTACCAGCAACTTTATACTTCGTATTCAGCATTTATTCGTCCTTGACACAAAGGTAAGGTGATCATTACAAAAAAATATCAATATGCAGATATTGAAGCTTATTCATAACCACAATGCGATAACCAACTGCAAAATATAGTATACCGAAACTCACAACGTAATTTGAAGTTCCGTAAATGAGTTGACTCGAGTGCAATCAATGTGGTCTCGTTGGGTTGTTTACCGTCAGACCCGTCCACGCTACCTTGGTCAGCAAGGTAAATGTCTTTGGGGGTTTGTCAAGAAGCCCACTGACCTTTTTTTTTTTTTTTTTTGGTCCATAAGCATTCATATCCTACTTCCATCGCTGTTGCTGTCCCCCAAGACAATATCATTAGACATTATTTACGGCATATGAATAAAGCACCCAGAGCACCAACAGTAGAAAAGGTAAACTCACAAAATTGCGCCACTGACGAATAAAAACCCATGCTATACTCTTTCTTTCTTTCTTTCTTTCTTTCTTTCTTTCTTTCTTTCTTTCTTTCTTTCTTTCTTTCTTTCTTTCTCTTTCCTCCCTCCCGTCATTGCGTCCTTCTTTCATTTCTTTTGTGTGTCGCAACATAGATAGCTAATGTTTACACAAAAATACCAGCAACAGGAAAGAAAGCCATTTTGTTGGTTTATACAAGTGGTATTTCTCTTGTGAGTTAATGGAACCGAAGTTTCTGTGACAATGAGGACTGTAAAATAGTTGTTTGATGATTTTTCCCAGAAATGGCTTCTCGGGCAATCACATAGGAAGAACATGATACCCGACGGGAGTCAATCAAGAGCAAATATGCAATGTGTGGCTTTGGGGACGGTCGTCATGGTCTCGCATGCAGAATGGATCAGCAAATCAACGAGCAATTGTGTGCAACTTTACGAGCGGCTATTTTTAGCTTCATACCAAATTTAATCGCAAGTAGAAAAAAGGTCAAATAGAAGTGACCAAGTTGAGGAGGAAAACTTACTCAGTCGACGTGAACACGAGTTTTAATTATCTGCTATATTTACAAGAAATAATTTGACATCCTTGTTACATGTAAAACGGATCTTTTTCTCTACACGTGCTAATATTTTAGCCAGGCAAACGCCTTTTACCTTGAATAAGTCATTCACAGATGTGACTGATGTAAATTTTTGGTTATTTTACTGAAGAAGATGTTTTCAGAGTGCAGCTGTGGTAGTACAGCAGGAAGTACTATAGATATAGTGCTATGTATATTAGAATCAAATACGTATACGTTTAGTACCACTCTGCGCGATATTTGATAACAGTGACAGTCGACCAAGAGATAACATGCTACCAGCGACATTGTGCAGCTATCACCTGAATGTAAATGAATAATGGTATATTTGAAATACAGAAGACCAAACAGAAATCGGCAGCGGAAGAAAAGTAAAACGTTAATGATGATGATGATGATGATGATGATGATGATGATGATGATGATGATGATGAATTGAAACATAAAATAATTACACTCTCAGACTTAAATGTAGACATTCGACAAAGAGGATTACACTTCGATATTAGAAAACAAAGCAAAGAAAATTGACTCTTATGTCCATTGGCCTTCTTTACAATTGCTGTTGGCTAGCTTTTCCGTGACATTATAGCATATGTCTGAACCATGATCTGACTTTCAACATAATGAGAAACATCGGAAGCGGTAAACCTCCCGAGGACATAGTTTACGTACATTTGCATGCTACTTTGTCCGACTGTACTTATGGCGAACACACACACACGCTTCTATCAAGCTTTGGAGCCACATAAAAGGAAATGAAGGCACCATGATTAACAGGCTCTTAGCGCTGTTTAACTAACTTACGACCTCGCCGATGGAACAACTTCTATCTCGGTTCGTAGGGCAATTTGAACGGCCTTGTATCAAATAGCACTCATCTGATTAATTAGCGTGCTTATCTTGTCACAATTGTTTAACTTTGGAGGAACCTCATGTACGCTGACCGAACTTCGCGTTAAATGAATGTCAGCGAGGCCTGGCGTTAACAGTGGCATATAACGCTAATTGATGGGCATCGGCTCCTGCATAAACGGCGGCATATACTGAAGACGGCGATGGACGATGGCACAAGGAGAATATAAAAACCTGTAAGCGAGTGCCGGAAGCCAACCGTCAGTGCCATCGTTGAAGCTGATTAGTCAAATCCTGTTTCCAGTTTTCAGTTCCGTACTTTTTGCTGTGTTGACCCTCACGCCCTTGAGTAGTGCTGCTTGCAGTCTGCGCTTTGGCAAAAATTGTAGACACATTTGTCTGGGACCAACGTTATTGATGACAATTTGCTTAACGTCAAGAATAGGAGGGAAAAAACAATATGCGACTCGTATTAATTTGTTCACCATGCAGTAGCCCAATGTGAAACGGAATCTAATCATCTCTTATTTAATTTTACCATTTGTTGTTTGTTTCATGTTGTCTGTGATGTATATTTTTGATTATTCAAATTTTGAAATAAAAAGTCAATTTTCTTTTTGTTGTTCAGTTATCATACAATATGTCTTAGGTCTATCAAAGCACAATATCCCCATTATATTGTTCAAGCATTTTTCTGCTTGATCATTTATTTAAGTAATTAATTAATTAATTAATTTATGTATTTATTCATTCATTCATTCATCTATTCATTCATTCATTCATTCATTCATTCATTCATTCATTCATTCATTTATTTATTTATTTATTTAAAGCTGTTCTTCCGTTGGACATAATTTTACAATAAAGCACCATGTACATCATAATGGTACAATGCACATACACGAGTACAGAATAAGTATATTCCAAAAAGGCTAAATACAAGACACCGTATGAAAGATGTCAAAAACCAATCAACCTTTTTTTCTTTTCTGGTGTAGATGAATGTTTGTTTTGCAATCAGCCCCAGTAGTATTTTTTATTCATATATACATGTGATCCATCAGTTTGGTGAAAAATGCATAGCTGTAATTTTCCATGGTCCATTTAATTCTTGCATATAATGAGGTATAGTTATTACCTGTCAACACCGTGACGGGTTTTAAATACTATGTTTTTTATTGGAAACTGGACTCTTGTTGTGAGGCATTGTCTCAGTGTGAAAGTTCTTTTTTGTACAACTGTGTTTTCCGATGGAATTTTTCTGAAGACAAAATTCAAGACACCAAAGGAATATGTCAGCGCATTGCTGTCTACTCCGTAACAATTGTATTGCTTAGTCTGTGATAAAAAGATGGTTGTTCATATAGATACAGTGAAATTGATATATCGTATCAAGAAGATATAATATAAATGCAATTTTTAAATACAAGAAATACGTCATATAAGTCAAGTTTAGCTTGCAGAATTGATTATATAAACAAGTGTCACGGTGTTGACAAATCAGGTTACGATTTTTAATTAAAAAACAAATGAAAGACACTTTTCTAGATGAAAGTAAAATAGTTTATTTAAGCATTTGAGAACATTTAATTTTGATGTCAAAACCGGTACAAATTATGTTTCCATAAGCTTCTCCTAATGTTTCTTGTATTTTATGTACTGTATAGAAATATTTGTTTTCTTATTAGTCAATACTTTAAGGTATCAAAAGACGCCAGTCTTTCTACATTTGCAACCTTAAGTAAAAAATGATAAACATATGATTATTTAACTAAATCTCCAAGCCATCCACCAATTGTATTTCAAGGTTATGTTCTGGATGATGTATCCAAACATAGACATCTGGGTGTCACCCTGCGCTCAGACCTACGATGGAATGACCATGTATTAGAAATTGTAACAAAGCCCAGTCAATTGATTAACGTCTGGAAAACCTTGCAATTTTATTTGGACAGCAAAACCTTAGAAACAATACACACATCTTTTGTCCGCCCTATTCTCCAGTATGCTAGCTCAGTGTGGAGTGGCTGTACTGAATCAGATGCAAAAACACTCGAAAACGTTCAAACTAATGCTGCTGGCATCGTAACGGGAGCAATGTATGGTACTGGCATCGAAAAACTGTACGAGGAAGTTGGTTGGCAAACTGTGGCCAATCGTAGACAGTTGGCTTAATTAACCTTAATGTATAAAATGGTTAACAGGCTTCCACCACAGCCATTATGCTCCTTAATTAACACTATCGAAACGCCATCCTTTAATACGCGTCCGCCTTTCAATATTACCCACTTCCATGCTCGTACTGATTTGTTTGATAAATCTTTCTTCCCTTCAACTGTCAGACTCTGGAATCATCTCCCTCTTGAAACCCGAAATTCAGCCTGGCTCCAAAGTTTTGAATCCAAATTATACAAACCGATACCTCGATCAACTAAATTCCCCCAATTGTTTAATTTGCGCTATAGATTTATAGCTATCTATCACACTTGTCTCCGCCTGGGAGCCAGTCTTTTCAATTCGCATTTATTCAAAATTGGGGTCAGAGAAGTGCCTGCCTGCTCCTGTGGCTCACCAAACCAAGATGCATTCCATTATTTTATTTCTTGTCCCAAACATTACTAATCTTGCATACTACTACATACTAAAGTTGGCCATCTTGCTCCCTTTACTCTCCAAACCCTGTTATATGGTTCACCCGCCTGTTCTTTCCTGGTAAACAGTGACATTTACAAATCGTTTTAATTCTGTTGGCATTGGTAAGGTATGCAGAGTTCCATACATGTATCCAACTAGGTCTATAATAATTTATATTTGTTCTCCTCGTAATTACGATAAGACGTGCCTTTAAACACGCGATCCTTGCTGCTTGTATATTCATTTCTAAATACACACTGATAGGTAGATGATACTACCCAAAACTGTGCCCCACCCTCTGTCTTGTCTATGTCCTTGTCTTCTTTGTGTGTAAATGTGCGTATTGTCTGTCCTGTGCACGCAGTCATTTTCTTAACAAGAGGCATTTAAATAGGGCAATGCCCTTTTTCCCAATTACGAACTTACGCTGATCCTACATATGTACTTTGTGAATACTTTAATGAAAATCACTATATATGAAATACCATGACACCCCTAACGATAATTAAGAATTACCGACTAATTGGGTGCTAAATGTTTCCAAGCTGTAACTATGAAGCAATCTGTGGGTTTATGTATACAAAAGGAGCAGCCTTTACAAAATGTATGCAATCAAGTGAAAATAGCAGTGAATCTTATTGCTGCCAGGCTCTACTAAATTGCGTTACGGTGTTGACATATATGAGTCAAGACACACTTGCTCTTTTGCATCTATATATTTTTATAATGCTTTTGAACAAGCGCTGCCCAGTATGTGTTTGCAATGCTGAGGTATACAACATTGACAAAATGTTAGGAACTGGTGCTTATGTACACTTTTTTTTTCATACATCAACCTTCTTAATTACAATTTATCATAGCATGTCTCATATCCGGTTCAGTGAGTGTTAGGAGAACAAGGCCTGTTTTTTTGTGTGTGTTTTTGTTTTTGTTTTTTTGTTTTTGTTTTTGTTTTGTTTTTGTTTTTTTGTTTTGTTTTGTTTTTAACATGTCAAAGTTGCTAGTATGACAATAGCAAAATATTCTGGCATGTTTGATACAAAAATCTGCCCACACATACGGGTACTTCCTGATTAAATGATACGAGACAAGGCAACACTGCAGCTGACATGAATGTCCCGTATTGGCTCGGCTGGTTTCACTGGTTAAAGATGATTGTAGAGCCACCTAATTCCCAGGCACTATGTGTGTAAGATATCGTCTCTATGGCGCGGTGGCGGCAGCAATGAAGATATCACGAAAAATGAATTTTTCAAAGTTTAAAACTCAAAAGTCCGAGAAATACCTAAAATGCTGATATTAACAGCGCGAAATTTCTAGAAAAGAAAACCCTAAAATTTACAGAAAAAAGGTAGAAGTTTAGAGGTTTGAAACTCGGAAATGTAAATTATGAATGGGCAGACGGACGGACCGATGGACAGCAGAACAACGGACAGATTAGATCAACTAAGCTTAAAAAAAGATCCGAAGGGTCTGTACTAATTTGCTGTTTGGCGCAAAAAATCGTTTGATAGTTTTGAAGTCCTTTCCATTCTTGTAAACACTAAAGAGAGACCTGTACCCTAACGTTAAACAACATCAGCAGCACTGCAGCGATAACAGGGCAAAGGTCCCTGTAAGCGACGCACATTTCAACTTTTCGGGATTGAGTTCAATTTGGGATCCAAAAATATTTCTTCAAAAGAAGTTTTTTTCCTATAATAAAGGCAAAGTAGAATGGAGTTTGTTTTTGATGATAACAGCAAAGTAGATTTACCATTTTATCAAACACCATCTTGAATAATTATCTTGTATCCCAAGCACAAAGGAACAGCAGACGCTTTATTTAGATATGGATGTGCATGTATAAATGTGAAAAAAAATCAATTTATTTTTTTCTTATTTGTCCAGTCATTCGGGGAATATCTAAAAGTGCGCCTTGGGCCAGAATATGAAGAAAGAGAGATGCATTGTTCTAGGTGTCCTTTTAAACATGAAAATCACGTATCATCAAGGATCCTTTTTCACCCATACATTAATATAAATTACAGAATCAAATATTTCCCATTAATTTGTTCTTTTCGTGCCCATGCATAAAGACTTCTTAAGGGAACACAAACTGAAAACAACCACAATATGTACCCTCAAGGCCACGTTTTTATGCACGTATGGCAAATTTTATCCCGATTAAACATGCCAATTGCTAGTTTAAAGCATATAAGCAGAAGCTATTTCCAAATGAGTACAACTATATGACACAAGAGATTCCACTATGAACACTTGTCTGGTTTGTATATTACTTTGATGTGAACAGTATTGCTTTAGTTTGTACGTTTTCCCGAATACAGATTGCAAAGAGTGAATTTGGCGGGAGATTAGACCCTCTGTCTCAGCTGTTCTGCGTGGTTTATTGGCATCCCTTAGTCCTCTAAGCAGCACCCACGCAGGTCCCAGTTATACCTCAGCAAGTGGGTTACAAGTAAGATCACCAGTCTCTGTTTTGTCTCCTACCCGCTCATTTTTCGTGGAGAGTGGCCACGCTTTATCCCCTTCCAACAATAAAGGCGCGGCAAGAAATCCGCAGGCAAACATAGTTAGTGCCAGGCGGCAAGAACGTGGTCGAGGAAGGTCATTTGGAGTCCAAAAAACACAAAAAGTTAATTTTAAAAATAAGAAATGAGTCCTATTTTTTACGGGTAAATTACGCTATAGATTAAGTGGTGTCACGCTAACCGTGCAAGTTCTACTGTAGGCGACATTACCTTTGAAAGTCTTTTTTTTTATTTCTCGGCGTGAATATAGGGGTCACACATAGATTTTGAGTAAAAATGATTTCCCATGTTTTGCTGATATTGACGTAAGATTTAATGTAATCTCATACTTACAATATCAACTAAAAGGCCTCGGACTTTATTTTGTTTAGAATTTTTCCTTCATTCATATACTTATCATCATTATTAATATCATTATCATTAGTAGTAGTAGTTGTAGTAGTAGTAGTAATGATAGTAGTAGTAGTGGAGTAGTAGTAGTAATAGTAGTAGTGGGGGTAGTAGTAGTAGTAGTAGTAGTAGTAGTAGTAGTAATAATAGTAGTAGTAGTAGTAGTAGTAGTAGAAGTAGTAGTAGTAGTAGTAGTAGTAGTAGTAGTAGTAGTAGTAGTAGTAGTAGTAGTAGTAGTAGTAGTAGTAGTAGTAGTAGTAGTAGTAGTAGTAGTAGTAGTAGTAGTAGTAGTAGTAGTAGTAGTAGTAGTAGTAGTGTCGGTTGAGGCACTTAGTCGTCATGACCTTTGATGTTTGAATGGGGTGCCATCTTTCTAGTTTTCCGATAAGCATATTTACTCAACATTTCCATATCTATCGGTTGGAATCACAAATATTTTTAGTAAAAAAGTGATGTAACTTTTGTTAGCTTTTGAGAAGACAATTTGCGTTATTATTGTATTTGTGTCATTTTGTCCAGAACCACTTCCTAGTAGTCATTACCCCATTCCCCAGTCTGAACCTTTTACTCTCCATAAGCTAACCTGTCACTGTCTAACCTATATACCTATGGAAGTACTATTGTCCATACTACACATGTTTCTCTGTAAAATTTTGACATAGGCTGTATTAGCCCAAATAAATTAATGAGTCTTCAGCGGGTTACTACTCATAACATGTTTCGGACCCTTATCTCCATAAGCATAGAGTTATAAAGTTCTACGGACAGCTTTGTCTGCAAAGGATGATATTATAACAGTTTTTGCACATTCACACTCACACCTGAAGCCCATTCCGCTATTCTGGCGATGTGAAACGTAGTGTGTCAGTGCTAGCGTTTCCTTCTGGATTTTTTTTTCGGGGGGGGGGGCTTTGTAGAATGCCCACTTTTAAAACTAATCAATGCTACCTTTTTTTTTAATCTGACAGGATCATTTCTTTCTTGTTTTACGGCAACCCTTAAAGTCGGGTGCGCATACAGGAACTTGACATGGGATTCACTTATAAATGAGCACATCATCATCATCATCATCATCATCATCATCATCATCATCATCATCATCATCATCATCATCATCATCATCATCATCATCATCATCATCTAATACGATACACCATCTTTGGGCATTAAGTGGTCAGGCGAAAAGCGCCAAAGGAAGTCGAGCGCAGAACATTTGGGAACTCCTGTAATGGTCCCATTTTCTGCTTTCTGTGAGAAAATGATACAACACAATGATAAACTGTCCACGTCATGCTCGCAAAATGCAGCGTGAGGATGAATATTCGCTTATGGAACTTCAGCCACTGTGCAGAAAACTGACAAAAAAAGCATGCATGGGACACATATATGTTATCTGTATCAGGTTAGAAATGCGACATAAGCATGGGGAGGGAAATTGTATTTATTTATACATAAATGTATACATATATACATACATATATATATACATATATATATAGTAGTTCCTCCTTTGAAAGACCACTCCTTTGAGAGACCACAGTTGTCAGGTCTTTCTGTAGTATTTTTAATGGTATTTATTTATTATCTCAAAGGAGGGTCTACTATACATATATATATATATATGTATATACATATATATATATATATATATATATGTATATATATTTATATATATATGTGTGTGTGTGTGTGTGTGTGTATCTATATCTATATCTCTATCTCTGTCTATATATATAGTGTATAAAGTAATATACTTAAATACAGACAGAGGGACGGACAGACACATGGACGCACCAAGAGATAGACAGACAGGTGGTATATAGGTAGCTAGATATATACACGGTTGAAATAAAACCAGTCACTTACAGAGGACTGTGAACTAATGGTGTTTAGGGTTACACATGGCGATAGAAAGAAGTCTTATACAAGTTTTACATAGCTATCCTTTTTTTTTTTTTACACCCTTCTGAAAACATGGACTGGGCTGGTTAATGTGTTGCCAATATTCAGTATATGGACCAGACAGGCACCCGGCTGTATCATTAGGAAAAAAATTCTTCTGCGAGGTATAATTGTACAATCAACACAGCTTCGAACATGACAGAGTGCAGCTGCGGTGAATTACGTCTATAGGTAATTGTTGTTGCCAAGCTGTTTCTTTTCATTACGAAGTAGAGTACATTGGTCAGCAGTTCCACCAACATGAAGCATAGAACACACCACACCATCGGTGTTTGGCAGAGTGCAATGCTTCAACCCTGGCATTTCCTCCACTTTTCTTACGTAACGTGGACCGAATACTCCATTTCAGCATGGGAGATGGTTTCAGACTTTAAAATGCAATGCAAATGGCAGATGGGTTCCTTGAAAGTGTCTAGCATTGGCTGTCTTCTAGTTGCGTCACCGGCAGAAGAGAACATGGCAAAGTCAGATTTGGAGAGACAGACATAAAATTGCTAGAAATAAAATTGCTGCTTCACACACACACGACTATATGCCATACATTAAACCCATTCATTTTAAAAGAGACGCGCTCCATGAACAATTCCCTCTTTGACTTTTACACACATTGCAATAAGAGGCATTAGTTTCCGGCATATCAAGAAATTTTTAAACATAAATACCTAAGTGAAGGTTTTCAATATTTGTGCTTACAACACCTTTGGATTAGCCAAAGGTACTTGAGCACCACTTATCATCATCATCATCATCATCATCATCATCATCATCATCATCATCATCATCATCATCATCATCATCATCATCATCATCATCATCATCATCATCATCATCATCATCATCATCATCATCACCACCACCACCACCACCACCACCACCACCACCGTCGTCGTCATCATCATCATCATTATCATCATTATTATTATCATCATCATTATTATTATCATTATTATTATAATAATTATTATTATCATCATTATTATTATTATCATTATTATTATTATCATTATTATTATTATTATTATTATTATTATTATTATTATCATTATTATTATTATTATCAGTTGGGGGCGTTTTGTTTTGCTTTTTGTTTTTATTTGCAGGTGCATCCACCTGAACTACAACTTGCTTTCCAATTGCAAAGAATTACTCTGCTGGAGCAAGTTGCATATCTATCAACGCATGTATATATTGTCATCCACAGACGTCCACAACCTTGTATATTGTGATGGCTATGCTGCAAGCCATACATGTATCAAAAGATACATATGGTAGTGGTGGTATTTCCGTTACGATGCATTTTGTCACAAACAGTTGGGCTTTACGTGAGATGTCGCTCTTGCTGCTCTCTACAGAATCTGGTGTGTGACAGTTGATGTAGGCCTCTTTTAGAGCTTGCCGTTGTACATGTGTACAAGTGTCTTTTTACCAACAGCTGCGGAAAAAACTTCATTGGTGCTTGCCTGAATACCAGGTTTTGATCTCTGATATGGGACTATTCTGTATAGTTTAAGAATGCTGTCGATTAACAAGATCATTCACGAAAGTGGTGGCAATTATGGTAACTGCTCCTAACGAAACATCTGCGTGTTCTGGATTCTGATTTGCAGCGGTCTAGCTGCTCTCGACTGAATCTGGTGTGTCACAGCTGGTTGACCTAAACTCCTTTTAGAGCTTGCCGTTTTACATGTGTACAAGTGTCTTCTTACAAACAGCTGCTGCAGAAACTTAGGACATTGGTGCTTGCGTGAATACCAGGGCTTGATCTCTGATATGGAACTACCCTGTACAGTTTAAGAACGCAGCCGTTTCCAATACTATATAGACGGGAACTGGTGTCACAGCAACGTATTCAATGAATAACCTACTGGTTATTATAAACATGAGGACCTAGTGACTTCTTTACAAGATTGCTGCTTTACACGCGTCTTATTACAGACTCGTAGCTCTGGTATACGGAATTTGTTGTGCAAGTATTCTGCTGAGCTATGTTGTTTGAGCTTAAGCATGCACCTGAAATACAGCCTTGCTAATTCTGTGTAAAGCGTGTGTTCAGCTGCAGCTAAAAAGGACAGCATCTTAATCAGTGACTTCAGATGAATATACCAGTCTGCTGCACAATCGGTCTTAGTGAACTACTTTACACTCTCGATCAATTTTACAGACATTACGTCCATAGAGCTGCAATTCTAAACCAACCATGCAACGTTTCCCTAATCGCAGAGCCCTTTTGATTGCATCTACAACATATGATACTGCAACACCAATAACAGACACAGAGCGATCAGAAGATCATTCACGAAAGTGGTGGCAATTATAGTAACTGCTCCTTGTGAAACATCTCCGTGTTCTGGATTTTGATTTGCAGTGGTCTTGCCTTTGGGGGAAGCATTCAAAGGCAACTCAATTTCTGTACTATCAGTGACCCCTGACAGATCATATCGGGTAGGTAAAGACATCTTCACTGCTCTGGTTGCGATGAATGTGTTGCTGTTGAGTGCAGCATCAAGAACAAAATGGACGCTACAGATCTGACATAGGTTTGGCAGTCATATATCCCTTATAGCACTGGGTGTATGGATGCGCTCTTTGAGCGTCAGACCTGATCATGTCATCAGACTTGTCTTGGCTGCCTGAAATTTTGTTTACATGTGAAATCCAACCAGGTAAAAGGTGATCTGATGTAGCTTACCATAAGTGCGCTCACGTTCTCTCATAAAGGGCCTTGCACCATTACTGATCAAGTACCAACTGGTGCTACATCATATCGATGTGTATGATTTGCAAGGAACATAAGTGTAGAATAAATACAAGGATTCATATCAATGAGCAGAAAAATGATAGAATCCCGGCCTGAATGAGGCCCATTATAGACTCATTTCTGAATCCTGACCATGATGTGCTGGCTGCTTTCAGGAGTGAGGACACCTCTCGAAGGATATTGATACCACTGCTCATAGCCTAGGCTTCCAGCATATATCATAGTGCATCATGTGATCAATATTGCCTTCTGTGCTGTAGTGTTTGTTATTCCCTGTGCCAGCATTAGCAACATCACTGAATGTTGCCTTGCCCCTGGAAGTATGATCATTTATATTTACCTAAGGTTTTATGGTGCCAATTACTAGTATGCCCATACCGTTAAAATGTTCCATTCCTGCCAATGGTTACAAGTTTTTGATTGACAATGTTTGCAGCATGCTGCATGAATGCACAAGTCAAACCAACATTTTGATCAGTGTCTTGGGTCAAAACAGCCCTGTTTTTAAGCTTTCTGGACCTCATGGTATAAACGACAAAGCCCGTAGCTATGAAAGCAGTCGACCAGAAATGTGGATCCAAATTGATTGTGGAGTAAAGCCCCTAAACCCACTTGTTGGTTTGCCAAGAGAGTCTGTAACAGCAGCATATGGGTCTGAAATAGTTGAGGAAAAACATAATCCATATTCACAAATTTCATCCCAACAATTCAGAGCAAAGTTCAAGAAAAGAAAGGTATTAAGAGTCATCAAAGCAACAACATCCCTCCTGCAATACGAATACTAAGAAATCATTTCATGCCTGTCTTGAGATAGGCAGTGACCTACATAGTATAATAGGCAGCTGGCAGCAAGCCGGTCCTTTCAACCTTAGAAATAGATTCTTCATTGACGAAATACTGTCGTTTTTTCCCAAAACATATAGGTCTAGCCGCTAAAAACCCAAAAATTATCACATGTGCCAAATATATAGGGACAAAGTAGGCCAGTCACTCTTTAGTTCTCCCGACTATTACTTGGCTGAGCTGACAGCAAAGGACGAGATAGTTTAGAAAAAAAAAAACATCTTTATATATTTCAACCCAACAATGAGTGCAGAATTCATTATGGCAACAGGCAGAGATTCCAGAATTACCAGACCATCAGCATCTATCTTTCCAATACCAATGTAAACAAATAAATTTCACTCTTGACTTGAGACAGGCAGTCACCTATAAAAGGCAACTGTTTATTTTAAACCGCTCCTCTCAACCTTCACTCTTCACAAAGTACAGACTTAATTTTTTTTCTCCAAATGTAGGCCTGCATCGTTTTTCTGATATTTATCAATCTGGTACATTAGAAAAGCCCTCTAAAGGTTCAAATCAACATTCTTTTCTGGGACTCCAGAGCACAGAGAGTATTGTAGTTGTTCTTTGCATGTTGCAACTGAATTTCTGTTATCACATGTATTTATAGCTGCTGCCTTTTTGATATCGGTTTCCCCAGCATCGGAATTATGCTGTAAACTTTTAATTAGATCATCTGTGGCACTACTGAACAAGCTCTAAAAAACATAGGTCCAGAAAAGGAGCAACGGAATATTTTAAAGCAGGTAATCAACTGTTGGTAACATTGAAGGATTGGTACAAAACTTTCAGGGATGTGTTATTTGAAAGCTGCCATTGTTTATGGAGTATAACGTCTTGCGACACAACAAACAAGCTTTGTCCCGTTAACTTTAGCTCCAAGGGATAAAACAGGATCTAACTGCTTATGTAATTAATGCACAATCTGATTCTATATTAAATCCATTTTGCATAATACATGCCAACACTTATATTTATGGTCGATATATAAGAAATATGATGGATGTATTTTGTATGTAATGACAACAAAAGGGCATGTCTTACTGCGCACTGTTTTCAAAAGGCAGAAACTGCAGCAATGGTGTCCATGCTGATTTTGCCAACTCACCCAAAATGGGTTCTTAGGAATTTTGACATGTATTAAGGGATATTGCCCACAACTTCCGGGGAAAAAAAAAACTTTTGCCGTAATTTGTTCTGGTCTGACCCCTACAATCAGCACTGGGATAATAGTGAGGTGAAGGCTGTGACGAGTTGCACACTGTGGACACACATGGAACAATTTTGCAATTTCTGTCACACCTGTTTTCACTCGCTACTTAGCCAAGAGAACTAGTAAGTGTGCCCTCGTTTTAGCCCGATTGAGGCGATACAGTCCAAACAGGGGATTTTCATTTACCCGGCTGATTTTGTCCCTTCTTGTCCCTGAAAGACTCTTTATGTCAAGGGCTCATTTTTTCAAATGGTATGTACTGTCTGATTTGATTTGATTTAGTGCAAACCATACATAAAATAAGCACATATATACATTGAAATGAGCACACGATAGATACAATTACAGTGCACTGAAAATAAAATGTTTACAGGACAACATATGAACAGTAATATAAGGTACATTAAGATGTTATTTATAATAATGAAGAAAGGTTTAATGATAAAAAACAAGTAAATAAGTAGATAAACACGAGGACTCGATAAGATGAATACATAAACTTCAACTAAAGATTTGCACAAGTTAAATAAAAGGGATTGTGGCTTGCACCAAGGGTAAAACCAAAGAAAGCAGCCGTCAGCCTGCTTATTTCCATTGGGGGGGGGGGGGCTGCTTAGGCTATTACATGTATTTTTCAACTGCCAATTTATACATTTTATTCTTTAGCACCAAGAAATAACCTCCTTCATGTAATAAGAAATAAGAATATAAGGCAGTAGAAATATCACATTCAGTATACTTGAATAAACAAATGTAAATGTTCTGTCCTTAATTCAGGGCCTCACCCGCCAGATATTCTCTTTTTTTTACTTAAAACTAGTTCTGTTGCTTTCATGATTTTATGTGGGAAGGTATTTTATTCCATTCTGTAATTTCGGTATAATAAAAAAATATGTTTTTCCAAATTTTTGTGACATGCTTGGGACGAAAAAATATTGTGAATGAGTTCTTACTGCGCAGGTTTAACTCTCTGAAAGTTTGTTTAATTTGCGGGTCATGTAATTAAGCTTAGGCGGTGCTATTGGAATTTTTGTGGATGTGATTCAATTTTAGTTGTTTTACTCTGTTCTCGACCGTGAGTGAGCATATGCTGTTGAGCTCTTCTTGACCTTACCTGGGACCTTTGTCTAGAATAAATATGTCTAAAATAAATCTAGTTATTTTGTTCTGCATAATTTGTAAGCGTTTCTTTCAATTTTGGTTGAGTCCAGAATACCACGATGAACAAGAGTAATCGAAACAACGTTGAATTAGGACTGTTGGTGAAGTTCTTCGTGTTTTTTTTTTTTTTTGTTGAAAGTTTGTCTTTTTCACATGAAGCAATGGAATGCTCCATATTTGCTCAAATTGCCCAACACAAATAAAAAAAAATGCTTGTGGACGTAACGTCCAGAAGCAATATCCTTCCAATGCCACCAATTCCCCGAACGATTGATCGATAGGCTGTTTTATAAAAATGCACATGGTGAATGTAATTCTGGATAAATTATCTTCATCTGCATTACTTTCCACTCAGTACAACCACTCTTCTATTGGGTGCCACCATCGTCTGACGAGCCTCGATAGACTTTTTGAAGCAAAATGCACCTGAATGCCTATCATTTTGTTTGCTATTTATGTCTGTGTGCCAACACAGACATACTGTTTTTCTAGGAATTCTTTCTTTCTTTCTTTCTTTCTTCTTCCTTTCTTTCTTTACAGGCAAATTTGTCCGACATTTCATTTGAAAAGTATTTTACATAGAAACTCCAAACTTGGCATGATTATACTTCCATACATGAAGCCTGGTCTTTTTGTAAAGAGGTTCAATGGTTTTGAAAATTATGCAAATTAGGGCCATTTGAAAATTTAAATCTTGTTTATCTCCAAAAATATTATAGGTACGGGTAATCAATCCAACTTTGATTAATATGTTGGTTACACGGCACCTTTTTGTAATTTACATGTGACCTCTAAAGGTCAAAGGTCAATGTCATTTTCACATTTGAAATTTTCATCTAGCCATAACTCGGTCAATTTTCAACCAATTTGAACCATGTTGGACCCAACCCGTAGGTATTGCAACACTGCGTATTTTTGTAATTTACATGCAAAGCTTAAAGATTAAATGTCAACCTCATTCAGGCCTTTTTGTTAAATTTAGCCATAAGCGTAATGGAATGTGAAGTACCAAAGGCTTCAAAGATGGCATCAGTCAAGATTCTGGGGCCCGCTTTGGTAATTGATACTTTTAGCCCAGATAAGAGAGCCTGGGTTTGATATCAGGCTACGGGCAGCATGCTTGTCTGTATGTGTGCCCCTGAGTAGCACACAGAATGCCGTGTGTGACTGTTGCCATGTTTACACAAGACAGACAAGACATAACTTAGAAAATTGGAACAACACATAATTAATTAATTGGGTAAGACATAACTGATTCAACTGAAGACCACAGGAAGCTGCAGTTTTCCTTGCAGTGAGGTTGCAAGGTTAGGAATCGAACAAGCCACGGGCATCCAGGTCAGTGTTCAATGTAAACAAAGCATGCACAAATATGAATAGACTGACGTGTAAAAGTTGTATCATGCTGAGAAGACTACTTGGTTCATGAGAATGAAATGGAAAAGAATGATGACACAGTCTGTGGTAGTTTATATATCATTACATACTGTCAAAAATGTTGTCTTTCTTTCTTTCTTTCTTTCCTTTTTATGGATGTGTACCAACACAGACATATTGTTTTTCTGGGAATTCTTTCTTTCTTTCTTTCTTTCTTTCTTTCTTTCTTTCTTTCTTTCTTTCTTTCTTTCTTTCTTTCTTTCTTTCTTTCCAGAGACATTTGTCCGACATTTTATTTAAAAACTATTATACATAGAAACTCCAAACTTGGCAAAATTATACTTCTATAGATGAAGTCTGGCCTTTTTGTGATGAGAGGTCATGCTTTCCAAATTATGCAAATGAGGGCTAATTAAAGTTTTAAATCTTCAATATTTTATATACTATGGTAGATGTGGTTCCGAGTGTATAGGAGTTTGATCATAGCAAGGTAGAGGCCATCTCAAATGTCAAGGTTATGTCAAAGTCAAAGGTCAGTTTTAGGCCAAGATGTCATTTTTTAGGTGAAGGTTCACTTCAGGTAGAGGTCATCTCAAGGTGAAAGGTCATTTTAAGGTCAAAGGCCACTTTCGATGGGAGTTTTCTTGTAGCCATAACTTGGTCAATTTTTATCCAATTTTGATCATGTTTGGCTCAAATTGTAGCTATTGCAACACTGCACATTTTAAAATTTACATGTGACCCCAAAAGGTCAAAGGTCAATGTGATCTGGACCTTTGAAAGTTTCACCCAGCCATAACTCGGACAATTTCCATCCAATTCTAATCATGTTTGACTTAAATTGTGGGTATTGTAACACTGTACATTTTTTGCAATTTACATGTGACCTATAAAGGTGAAAGATAAAAGGTCAAGGTTATTTGGACTTGGAAATATCATCCAGCCATAAGCTTAATGCAATGTGAAGTACCTAAGCACAAAAGTTGTACCATTTAATATTTACAGCTTTTGAAGGCACACAGACAGATTTGCTTTAAAGCAAATCTTCCTTTCTAGTTGTTTCTGTTTTGGAGGGTGTCATCTCGCTGATCAATTGGAAAACGCCAAAATATTTTCCTCACTTGCAGAGAGCTGATATGATTATAGAGATGAGCATCAAGTGGGTATTAGAGATATCACAAATATAAACCCTGCAGGTTCGTGTCCGACTTTTGCTTTACCTGCAAATCAATACTCCTGTTTTTAAGAACACCGTTTCTCCATTTCGTTCCCCGATTTTCCACTGTTCAGCACGAGAAAAGCAAACATATCAACTGAGGCCAGATGAATATAATCCTGACGTTATGATTTATGTCATGAGCTTTTGTCAAAAAGGCTGTTTTGATGTCGGTTAATTTAATTTTGAATTTAAACGCACGATCAAAGAGTTTGTAGTTTGGCTCAAAATATATCTTTCCTAATTCACAACATCAACACCAACATTCGTTACTCAAGGTGGATTTTAATATTAATATATATATGTATATATATATATATATATATATATATATATATATATATATATATATATATATATATATATATATATATGGGGGGGGGGTATTCTCAGAACCAAAGCCGATCTTCCTTTGATGGCTTTATAATAGGATACCGACATGGTTCGTGGGCGTGTAAACTCAACAAGTCTAAACATTTATCGCCAATCAATAACAGGAACAATAACAATACTACCACTACTACTACTACTACTACTACTACCACTACTACTACTACTACTACTACTACTACTACTACTACTACTACTACTACTACTACTACTACTACTTCTACTACTACTACTACTACTACTACTAATAATAATAATAACAGCAACAACCACATCATCAACAACGACAACAACAATAATAATAATGATAATGATAATGATGATGATGATAATGATAATGACGATAATAATAATAATAATAATAATAATAATAATAATAATAATAATAATAATAATAACAATAATAATAACAATAATAATAATAATAATAATAATAATAATAATAATAATAATAATAATAATAATAACAATAATAATAATAATAATAATAATAATAATAATAAAAATAATAATAATCATAGGCTTGATGGCTTTATACTTTCGCTTCGCCACAGAAAAGACGGGTTTTGGCCTTTTGCAGAGGCCAACTGTAGGCAACGTACACTTAGTTCCTTTTTTATGTGGCGCCGTGTAAATAACAATGAATAGCTCCTTGCATGTATCGTTACTGAAAGACATTCGTTTAGTGTTTTCCAACCAGCATTCCTGGTGGGGGGTTTTTTTGTTTTGTTTTGTTTTGTTTTTTTTTTTTGACGGAACACGTGCCCTCTCATTCTAAAGACAGATGTTCGGTATATCATGGTAACTCCACACGTTTGTAACGCATCTGCGTTGCAAATTTGTCTTCTTAATTCGGTCCCATGTATGCTGTATCAGTCTATTTTAGTTGTTCACAATCAACTAAACGTGCAAAATCATATTCCCGGAATGTCCTGGCTACCGTTATACACATGTTGTGGAGACACGTGGCTTTATGCTATTAAATTTGTGTTGCTTCCCCGACTGGAGCCGCCAAACTCAGCACCACCTGTGTGGCCTTTTCCCTTGTTGAAAAGAGCAGTGTAGGTCAAAGAGAGAACTAGCGCATCTGAAGATCGAGGCATTTGAGATTGAATCAATAGAAATTGACTGGCATGAGAGTAATTCTTAAGTTTGCACCCAAGTATCTTTACACGAAGACGTGTAATTGTGACCATGCATTGACTGCAGAGAAGATGGTGACCAGGCAGGTGCTGTTTGTGCGTCCATAACTATGTGTTCGCTGTTTTCAATTAAGAAAGATGGCTTAGTCTAAGATAGTCCAAGAGGAACTGATCTCCAGATGTGTTCAGGATCAATTGATATCGGTCCTTCCTATCAACTTGACGTTATTGACTCGTTTATTATTACCCAGCTGCAGTTCCGGTGTCTTTCTTAATCTTTGCAAATCAGCTGTGCCTCTAAAAAAACCACACCAATAAGCCGAACGATATTGCTGAATTTCACCCTCCACAAATAGATCATAAAAGTCAGTGTGAATTATTCACTTAACTTTATTACGTTTGACAAATGCATTGATTAAATTTACTTTGCTATATGGAAATTCAGTCGGCAAGCTTAGTCCAAGTATAACTATTGTAAAATGTTTTTGCCTTCATTTTCAGCCGCATATATGTCCCAGTTACAAGGCCATTCTCGGCGATTTCTTTACAAAATTGGAAGTGCTAAGTTGCCCTTGGGCCTGGGTGCTAGACGCAATTCACTTATGATAATCAGGTCACGTTGGTACTAATTTATGCAAACCATTGAACAGTTTCTTCAGAAATAATGTACAGGCTCTACTCTATCACGCAGTCATTAAATTAAATCTCCAATTGTTCAAATACGGCCAGCGGTTGACCCTAAAATAAGTGTGTCGTGGAAACTAACAGTTCAATGTTGTCTCAAGGATAATTAATAATAATTCTAATTATCTTCAGCAATTATTAATTTGTGCAAAGTTTTACACAGATAATGTATGACACTCGATGATAATGCCAAAATTTATCTACTTGATATTTGTGGTCTATTGCCCGAATGTGTATTGAATATGACCATTTACACTACCAACTGAACTGTAGAAGCTACATCACAATTTACAACTGGTCCTTATTCACATTCTTACTGCAGCTTGGGTGGCAAATGAAAACTATATGTCTTCGTTGTCGGTATTTTATGAAAGCATGGGTATGGGAATGCGAATAAAATGCTTATCTTATCCGTTCCTATTTTCATAGTTTTCTTTTTTCATTTCAAACTTCACTTTCTTTTTTCTTTCTTTTTTGTTGTTGTTGTTGTTGTTGTTGTTGTTTTGTTTTGTTTTGTTTTGTTTTTTTGTTTTTTGTTTTTTGTTTTGTTTTGGTTATTTTAGTTTATCTCGTTTTTGGAGTAGGCAATATTTGATTATTATGCTTTTCAAATGGAAACAAAGTTCCCTCGGGAATTATGCGATAGATTAACGGTTCAGGAACAAAATTAACAAAAGCAGCAGGAAGAAGAAGAAGAAGAAGAAGAAGAAGAAGAAGAAGACGAAGAAGAAGAAGAAGAAGAAGAAGAAGAGGAAGAGGAAGAAGAAGAAGAAGAAGAAGAAGAAGAAGAAGAAGAAGAAGAAGAAGAAGAAGAAGAAGAAGAAGAAGAAGAAGAAGAAGAAGAAGAAGAAGAAGAAGAAGAAGAAGAAGAAGAAGAAGAAGAAGAAGAAGAAGAAGAAGAAGAAGAAGAAGAAGAAGAAGAAGTTCGTCTTGGAAATTGTGAAATACCTTTAAACGTCGAAAATGTTTATGGACAAAGTTTGATTCAGTTTACCAAAGCCAAGTAAAACCTGTTAATGCAATCAGAAGCTAATAGCAGACGAAATGTTAAGAAAATACCTTGCACAAACATTTTCTACGCTTTTGTTTACTTAGAAAAAAGCCCTCATTCTCATTAATCCATGGAGTATATGTTATAGAGTCCTGTAGGCCACAGATAAACAAGTGTTGTTTAAAGTAATTCCCCCACCTTACTCTTGCACCTGTTTGATGTGGAACTTACCCCCACGTGATTGTGATCTCGTGCAATGCACCACATATCCATTATCAGACGGACTGCGCTTGTGCAACAGCAAACATTGGCTGAGTGCAGTCCTCTGTGTGTTGTTAGTTGGCAATCCTTCATCAAATGTATGACAGGACGGTCCTTTCGGAGTATATATTTCAAGGAAGGCTCACGGTCTGTCATCACAACCGGAAGGATCACTCATACATCACTCAATCATCATATTATATTCCACCCTCTGTATCATACCCGTGTTTTTTTCGTCTCGATTGACATATTGAGATCGGCGTTGCGGATGTGTTTTGATCGGGCCTTACCATGAAGTGTACACCGCGAGGTCAGATGTTCCTCCGGTGATAAAGTCTCCCGCTGAAAATTGCGGACATAGTGCAAAGGTTTGTCATTTATCATTCTTTGAATTTTCTGTCTAATTCCTGTGCAGCGCATTAACGAGCTGGCAGTCCCATAATTTGGTAATCCAAACTTTCAATATATTAACACGTTTACGCTGGATAAGATTGTGAGGAGCCCTGGAGTTAACCACAAACGTAGCCGCTATATAACATTTCCGACTGTTTCAGGCCAAATATTTACAACTATTCTATATGAATAACGCATCGTCGACTGTGCATGTATCTGAAGCAGACAGAATGTTCCATTACATGCTATGAATAATATGAAGTATAGTTGTCTCTTAAGCAATCATTTAACAGATGAGAAATTTCACAGTAATAATTGTTAACAACATTCCGTAATAATCCAAGGTCAGCGGGGCAGGACGCAGTCCTTATGGAGTGCGTCAGGTTCCATCCCCCCAACCCCACCGGAAAGAAAGAAGGTAAGAAGGAAAGAAAGAAAGACAGAAAGAAAGAAAGAAAAAAAGAAAGAAAGGAAGGAAGGAAGGAAGGAAGGAGAAGGAGGGAAGGAAGGAAAGGAGTAGAGGCAAAGAAAGAAATGAGGGAAGGAGGGACAGAAAGGAAGAAAGATAGAAAGTTTTGTTTCACAAACTGTAAAATCCTACTTAATTCATGCATGCCATTTTTCCGTTGCTATACTTTTCCATACCCTCTTTGTCAATAATATCAAAACTTCGCGTAAAACAGAAGCCCTGTGTTTTAACTTTTTTCTTTTTGTGTGTGTGTGGGGGGGGGGGGTATAAGCAACCTATCATTTTTATAGGATGGTTGCAGATTGTTGTCGTTTTAATCATTCTTTGGTCTGTGCCTCTTTAATGCTGATAAAGAAAATGACGGTAATTTTTAACCTAGGCATCACCTCATGCACTTTGGTATATAAAGTTGGAGGAAACAATCTGTTTTAATGTACAAAGCTTGGGGAGGGTGAGAGTTAAAAACATAGTACTATAAATACAGGTTAAAGCTGTCACGGAAATACTGAGCCATCCCCATACAGAACAAGTCATGAGGTGCGGTATTGAGTATACCAGCGCTCGAAACTCGCTTTTTTATTTCAATTTTAATAATATAAGTATTTTTTTAATTGCATGAATCATAAATACAGTGACACTAATTAGAATCTGATTCTGCAAGAATTTGCAAAAGCACTTAAACTCGGCCAGTAATGTATATCTTTAATTACTGACGCTTCCTACAAGTTACGATTCTCTCAAGGCCCATGTTACATCTTCCAAGCCGAACAGTCGAGACAGGCTAGCAGCGTTCGGTACCCGTAATTTGTGTCATATATTCAGGTTAACTAAGATCAGAACAAGTTAAAAAAACTGATATTTCAACCCAACCCTGTCACTGTCATTGATCACAAATTAGAGAGTTAATAATGATCCCATTCAACACTGGAAACAGACATGGCATGATTCGTTGGCATATGCCCTTTGCGTGGCCGAAGATTTGCAACAGAGCTAGCTGATGTACGAATCGGCACGCCGGCTGCACATGCTAGTAGACCACAGTTCTAATAAAACCTTCTATATTAAATATTAGCCTCTTTGAGTCTAAAAATTAGCAAATTTAATTTTTGAAATTTGGTGAACAGCATTTAACACACAAATGTCCTTAAAACACCAGTGAATTATTCTTAAATGCCAGTGTAGCATTTTTGTAAGTGATTGAAATACGAAACAACAGCTGGCTGATACCTTTATACAGGTGTAAGGATTATGCTTTATTGTTTTATTTCCTTAACATATAATTCTAACCTGTCCTATAAGACGTTGTACATACATGACCACCAATCCAGCTACATCAAAATTGTGGAATTTCAATGCAGCCATTGCTTGAACATTAGGTGGGCAGTTGGGGTGATCCTGCTACCACAAACCAATATGGTTATGCTTTCTTTGCAGCAGACTGCTAAAGTTGTGGTTTATTGACAAGGTCTCTGATGTATATGCACATATGAGGAAGAAAATAAGAAAAGTTTGTACTGCTAATCCGATATCATAAATACATATTTGTATTCACAAGAGCTCTGATTAAACATCCAATTACAGGCCTGCATGTGTTTTTTAATGGAAGCTAACTTTTAAGCTTGTTTCACTTCCTAAAATTCATTTAATTATAGCTTATATGTAGTTGTATGTGAAAGTTCAAACGTGTTCCTACAATCACGAACATGCAGTATTTCGGTAAAAGTTGTGAAATTTGTAGTTCACAAGTGTTATCCTCTATATATCTGGATAAAGATTGATCGGTTTTTGTAAAAATAATATGCTACTGGACTAAACAGCTAACCTAAGTCAGCATAACTGATTTCAAATGACTGGCCCCAGTCTAATGAAATACATGTAGGTCGTTGTGAGTAAAAAGGAAAAAAAAATCAAAGAAATTTCGCGAAGATGTGCAAAGCCTTACTGCCAGAAGAGACACATTTTTAGTTCTCTTGACCTAAGGCCGGGGAGCTTATACAATCGTTCATGTTCCTCCGTCCGTCATTCCGTCCGTCTGGGAAATGAAAGTGATACAAAAGCTACTTTCCTTGATCTGGATATAGAAATAAAGAACAACCAGTGTGTAACAAAAATATTTGACAAGAGAGACCAGTTCAAATTTGATATTATCTCCTACCCTGACCTGACAGGAAACATTCCAGAGAAACAAGCATATGGAGTTTGTCTCGGATTAGTCATACATATTGTTAGAAACACCCTCGGATTAGTCATACATATTGTTAGAAACACCACACTTTTTAGCGATTTTGTCAATAGGGTTAAAATTTTGTTGCATAAATTACAACACAAAGGTTATAAATAACAACAACTACACAAAACTCTGTTAAAATGTTTCCAGAGATATGACAAAATACCTGATAAATACAACACTAACTCAAGAACGTTAGTCAAGTTGTGTCAAGATGGAGTTTGAAATGACAAAGTATAGTCCTCAAAGTGTTTAGAGTGGTATGAGGGAAAGTACCCGGGGTAAAGAATACTTAACCCACCTACAGAATTTTCTCTAGTCCGTCTTAAGTCGGAAAACGATGATCATACTTACTTTTGCCAGGATTTCTTTCTTTTTAATCTTCATCCAGTACAGTGGAAGAGGTGGCTTTCAGCTAATACCTTAGAAGACTTTACCTCAATACACCTCTGGTCACCTTTATGGTGCTAAAAATTGTATAACTATTTACCGGTTTATACCAGTATTGGTCTGGGGGAATAGTGTATGAAGCTTTTAAGTTTCAAAGGAGACATCCATAAACTTTTGGGTTGTGAGCGTGAAAACTTTAAAAGTTTTGATGGTAGCCCCATATAGCTTTCAGGACATATCATATGTATAAAAATCTAGGTCGAATTCGATGATGAGGTCATGGAAGGCATTCTACTGTGCTTAACTTTTTATGGATCTCCGTGAAACTTGCTGCAAATGTTACTGAGCCAAAAATCATGAACGAATGACGTACTAGTGGCGCCACCTATGGTTTTACAGGAAATATGAGCCAAACTGTAAGGCAACACATTAAATATAAAAAATCTAGGTCGAGTTCCATAATAAGGTCATGACCTATATTATTACATAATATATAGGTCAAAATGAGAAAGATTTGTGGACACTCTAGTAAGTTTATTTTTAATGGATCTTTATGAAACTTGGTGGGAATGTTGTTGAGCCAAAAATCCTGAGCCTGTGAGATATATACTAGTGGCCCTACCTATGGTATCACGGGAAATGTGAACCAAAATGTACTGAGACACATTCTATTCAATGTCTCAAAAATATTGAGCTAACATTATGAAATAGATGAAAAATATGTTTCATGGTAGGGCTACAACTTTATATAATTTGAGTGACCTTGACCCATTTTCTCGAGGGTACAGAGGATTTATAGTTAAATATATCATATAATTGGTATGAGGCTTGTATTTCAAACTTGTGATGTACAGGCTTGTGACTTCACAGATACATTAGAGTAAAAGGAAGTCTAAATAATGGAAAAAGCATGTGGTGCCACCTATGATTGAAATGTGAAACTATGCCCATGAGGTGGAAAATGTATTAAATTCAATATGTTGACAACAAATGAAACTAGCCTCACCAAATTTATAGCAGAGAAGCGTTAGATGAAGGCACAAACGCCTGTAAAATGAGCGTGATTATGGCCATCACATTACATATGTCAGCAGACAATAAGGCCCATGGGCCATTTGTTTTACTAGTATTCCCAAAATCGCTTGGGCCTAGGTCACATATTTGATCACAGCAAACTTCGCATAGTTTTTCGAAACAACTCCGCATGTGAATGAAGGCAAATTTTGCATCGGGTTTGATATTTCTCTCGTAATAGATGTATAGCATGGGATACAGTGCTTTGCACTCCGTGGCTTATCCCCATGGGCTGGCTCTGAAGGTACGTGCTTGTAATTGAGATGTATTTTGGCCAAATACCATTCTCAGGCAGAAATGATCGAAGGACGGTTATGGGCATTAAAACATTAACGACAGCAACAACACCAAACCGAAGAATGGCTCTATCTTAATGTTGTCGAACGTGCTAGAGAAAATGGCAACGGGCACAGCGACAAAGATAATGAGGCAATCTACCTGACCTTACGCAAAACAAGAACGACAGCGCCAGCGGGATGACTAGGTTTTGGATATCTTATATCACCAGTCTTTGATCATAAGGCTAGTCTGTAAATGTGCCTGTCATATTATATCAAATATAGCTGCATATCGGACGTAGACACAAGCTTACCACTTTGGAATGAAAAACGAAACGTTTTCGAGCTACCGATTTAATCTCTTATCAGTTGTGTATGAGTATTTAATAAACACTTTACCACACTCAAGAGATTAAGGCAGGTAAATAAACTGTCGCATATTAGCGTAGTATTGTTGATGGACAAACCCAACATGTGACGTCGTCGTACATCGGTTAAATGCTCTCTGACTTTTTTTGTGATGCTCGGTATCACAATATGCTCGATCTTAAAGATATGAAAGCCAACATGTTGAAGATACCTGAATGTCATTCTCCAGTATAAACCAGAGACATGAGAGAGAGACTCCCAGGAAATCCTCATCCTTGCTTAGTTGGTGGTACGTAGACTCGGCTTCCCAAAATGATATGAATTTATGTGATACTTCATTAAAGCTAGTACAAACCGTCTCAGCTGACGCGGCATAACTACAGACCCGTTCATCAAAGCCAAAACACAGTGAGGGGTGGAAAAAATGCGTGCTTTCATGACCAGTGCGAGACGTATACATGTTTACCATAAAAAAATATTGTTGAAGCGATTTACTTTTGATAACTTGCGATAAATTAAGATTTCATTTCGAGGATTCAAAATGTGTCAATATATTGCCTCAAAGTGTTCTCAGTTTCGAGAATTCATCGAATGTGTCAGTGTATACTGCGGTAAAATTCCAAGTAAGATCCTGTTATTTTTTGTAGTAAGTTTTGTTGGTCAGGCAGTTGTTAATCTAAAACAGCTATTGGCGGCCAACTGCTGATCGCAGAGTTGCCAGTAAAACATTTTGAATTCCAGCAGGCATTTTTTTTTTAGTTTTTACACGTGAATAGGTTTCATGGAGACTTAAATTGCAGGATAAGCCAGGATGATTGGGTAAGTTAACCTTACCTTATATAATTCGATTACGTTTGGTCGGTCAGCACCTGGTATGGTTTCATAGCTAAATTAGTTGGCATCTTATAACTTAACAGTTAATAATTCAATTATGTATGTGTAATGTGCATATACGTACACATAAAATGTAAAAGTAACATGGTAGGTACTATGCACATGTATGCATATGTGCAAAAACATGTATGTATTTATGCATGTGTATGTACGTATGTAACTGTGTGTCCGTATGTGTGTATGCATGCATGTATGAATTTATACATGCATGTTTATATGTATTACCTTTATACAATGTGTTTGCTATCATATATATCCTAATTCTAGCTGTTAAGTTCTGGTCTCATTTATTCCATGGATCCATGAGTAAATTATATGAGCCACATAGGCTGGACGGGGGGAGGGTGTGAATGGCTGCCTGGGCAACTTGCTTGGTTTATAGTTGGATAGGTGGAAAGACAGATAGACAGTATTATTGATGGATGTGCGGATGGGACACAAAGCACACCCACCCCCACCCCCAAGTGAAAGATGTACCGCACTGCATTAATTAAATTTCAGACAATTATTTAAATACCATATTTGCAGGCGCACGTTAGTCACTGTGCTCAAACCCATAGTATTAATTTATCGTCTTTCAAAATCTAAAGTCAACTAACATCAACATTGAAACTACTAGCCTAATTTCCTTAGTTGGGCAGTTGTGATAGTGAGAGCATGTTATTTGAATGGTGGGAATCATAATTCCGTGAGCTTTGCAATGTGCCAGTTGACTTCTTTTTTTGCGTTGGACGTGTCAAAGATGCAATGTGCCAGAGAATTTACCACATATTCGTTATTGACACAAGCGAAACTTCAAATCTATAAATGACTGTGTTCTGAAAATAAAAATTTTAATCAATGCATGATGGACTGGCAGTTACAAATATCTGGAGACATGGGAGATAAATTACCTCCAGAATTTGTCAGGCATTTTTTCAAATGACACCATAAAATGACGGTTCTACATGACACCAGTACAGTACTTAAAAGGATGTGTAAGTTAATAGTGATATTTGCCCGTCATCGTCGCTTCCCACTTGGCCCATTTAGCAGAGATGTGAATGCTTTGATTAAAACTGTCAAACGCTGGAGGGACTGAAATGCTTTCATTGGCTACGGTAATTCAATATATCACGCTCTAGGGAATTGGTCGGACCCGAGTGTGTAGATTTTCAATCACTTCCAAAAAAAAGCCTTTCGTTGACTCAAATAGAATGACTCTCAGAATTTTGGGAAGAAACGCCAGCTCGCGTAGTTTATATTATATCTGTAAGCTCCAATGTACCGTTCCGTCTTTTCCTCCCAACATTATTCACCAGCGTGTCCGGGGAGGGGAGGGGGTCCTGGTTGCCCGTAACACCCCCCCCCCCCCCGTGATGGCCAAAGTAAATCAAACAACGATCCTCAAGAAACAGTGTTATCACTTACAATATTCCTAACGTGAAGACTACTAACACATGTGTGATTATTTATATTAAAAAGAAAAGAAATCAAGCCACATTTGCCGCTAGGGGATGCTCTATAAAAGTAGGCCTGTCCTTTTAAGAAAGCAAAATGTGAACATGTGGTCTATGCATGAGCGTTTATACCATACGATACGCCTTCTGTTCACGATTTTTTGTATGAAGCTCAAAATGGAAGAGCCCACCAAGAAGAAACAAAAAAAGA
>OZ026626.1:67988262-68013262 GCA_964020975.1 Hermodice carunculata | reverse complement strand
CAAAAGTTACACTTTTTAGCCCCACCCCCACCGCTTGAAAGTATACACTTGATAAATCAACATTTTTAACGTCAGCTCAGCTGATATTGTTTGATCGTAGTGAAAGGGATCTCTTGAAAGAAGACAATGTAACAACAGTTTTACATATAAATTTTATTATATGTAAAGAAAATGAACCAAATTAAATACCAGATTAAGAGTATAGTATTTGTATATTAGAAGAAGTACTAGCATAAGGCCTACTTCAGTTACAAGTAGCATCTTGCAATTCTGTACATACATGAACCAAACTCCAGAACAAAATGTAATTTAAAACACATTAATGCACAGATGTACCAGTCCTTAACTAACTTTGTATTTTTACATGTACGTTGAAATGCACTGCTCTGTTTTTATCACTGTCAGGATGCAGCCTGAGCCAAGGGAAGGTAATGAAAACACTAAATACAGATGCACAGTCATAAGCTACAATCCTTGTGATACATGAACACGGAATTGAATTAATGTGGTTGCACTGTGCAAAACACACATATAATTCTGCCTCATTCATTTTCTCTGTGTGTCTCCCTCCCTCAAAAGCTTTGGCGTTTTTTTCTGCTTTAAACTGCACAGGGATAATAGAATAAACTACAGTGGGATATAAATTCACATTTTCCCACCAGGTTTAAAGGACAAACTTGGGCTTGACACCCCCCGCCCCCCATGTGCGTTTTGTATACTTGTGAAAATGGCTACATTTTGGATGACCTCTAAGACCATGTAGTCTGACCAATGGTCTGACAAACCAGCTAATTCGGAGCCCAATTGCGAGGATCAGCCTTTTAAAAAAGGATTAATATGGGGCGCAGCCCTGATTCCCAACTGTGTGTATAAAATATGATTAAACCATGGTTCCGCCTGGACGTGCCGTGGTAGTTTCCATGGGGAATTGCGGTTGTCATAGATCCGTCGTGGCGGACTGGCACGTGCATCTGTAATCGATGTGTTGTAGCAGTCTTGCTCGTGCAACTGCATTAAGGTGTCTCGTGCATAATTATATTGTTTTCAGAACACCAAACTAAGTATATGCGTAGATTAGCAGCCCTCGTTGCTACCACTTGCATAGACAGACAGTTTGACAGACAGTTTACCAAAGTAAATGGGTACATCAAGGTAGGCCCCAGCAACACGAGAGCTTAAAGCCGAGCTGGGATTATAGGATATCTCAAATGATAAATGCACTTAGAAAAGTACATGTATATGCAAGGTAGTAAATGCACATGGAAATAAATGTAAGCAGAAATAATGTAGGAAAAAGTCAAATTCTGCAATGAATGATTCTACATGTAGTATAAAATTATGCTGAGTAATTCCACATGTTCAGCATGGAGTACCATGAATACAAAGGAAGTATATCATATTTTGACCCAAAATGCAAACTACGTATAATACAATTATGAAGAAATCAGGTTTGCTTTTATTATTATTATTATTATTATTATCATTATTATTATTATTATTATTATTATTATTATTATTATTATTATTATTATTATTATTATTATTATTATTATTATTATTATTATTTGTTGCTGTTGTTGTTGTTGTTTAAAAGATTATTGGATGCCGACTGTTTTATGTTTGCAGAGATATTGTTCCAAATGTGAGCTCCACGGTATTGAATAGCAAATTTGACGAGATTTGACTAGGCTCTGGTTATGAACAAACTTACAAATGTAAAAACTCGCCTGTATTTTCGACCTAGCAACCTTCTCCCTAAGGTCCATCTTTCACTCACCATGGGTGCATTGCAGGCCCTACTAGTGCTGCTCCTTAATTCATAGCCTGTAGGCGACTTCGGTGTCTGATACAAAATCCCCATTCTGGGGCCCACCGCTGGCTACAACTGATAACTGTGCGGCGTTGTATTTACATTTGTAGGTGATGCTCACGCTGGAAAAGCCCCATCATCTATTGCGAATTACATTTATTAGACAAAATAACCTTCCATTAACACCAATAACACATATATTTTGGATATTGCCTCTTCAAAATATCCAATCGGCTCACAGGCACTTTGCTGTCATTTTGAAAATGGTGGATTCCGCACCCAATGGTTTGTGTTTGGAGATAGTATGGGGGGGGGGGGGGTATAAAATATGAAACTAAAAGTACAGGCATATATTTTGTAAACGTTTGATAGTGCCAATGGTGAAATGATATATGCTGTGGCTGCAATTAACTTTGATATGCAAATCAAATGTATTTTTGTGCGACTCTCCCGCAATCAGTGCATTGTGCAATGTTCGAAATTGCGCTCACCACGTGCCGGCTCCAGCGATGGTATCTGTCGCATTTGGATTTGTAACTGACGATGATAACTGCTTCATACACAATCGAGAAGGCAGATTCAAATTCAGATAGAAAGTCATGTTTCAAAAGTACTGCAACGACACTTTGCCCCCGTAACTCAGAAAACAACACCTGGAACCTTGGGAAATATTACAATAACGTTAACCAAACAACCGAGACCAGCAGTTTCGCCTAACAACTGTGACTATGCAACTATGCAGTTTACCCTGGCCAAGTTAACCCTTTGGACAATCTGACATAAAATGTGTTTGAATTGGCTTTACTGCAAAATAACGGCACACGATGGCCACTTTCTCGATAAAATATTTCAGCCGGGGTCGATCAATTTTTATTATGGAAGGATAACTTGAAAGTACTTTTTTGTTCAATTAATGTTAGGGTTGAGCCCTTTTAGTAGGGTCTGTCAGGTTACCAGAGCCACACATATATTGTTGTTAGGCCTTAGGTAACTTGGACATTTGTTGAAGCATGTTTAAAGTGGATGTTCTTTCCCCTTGTACACCTTACCTCCTTTGACGCCAGTTTAATTTGTTGCCTGGGCACAGCCAGAAGCACTTGTAAAGTATAAAAAAATGATGCGCAATTGTGCAGCCATGCTTTAAATAAGCCTAAAGTCCATGCCAATTTCGTTGTTATCCAAATGTATCAATTAGTGTGAAACGGATAATTGTGTGTTCTTGATGTTCAATAATCAATATGATGGTGTTTTTTGTGAAGATGCTTTTTCATGCGATTAGAGTAATGACCAAAAGCGGTTGGGACAAAACAACACTTCCGTAGATTGATGATGAAGTAGTGTGCCGAGTATTAAGGACAGTGCGAACATATTTAAATCTGGTAATGCCAAAGGAGTCGTTAAACAGGTTGAGGCCTCATCGATGTTCCCGGCGAGCCACACCTCTTTCTCGAAGGCCAGGTACCTTTCTCGCATGAATGAATCATAGCTATCTTTGACGTGCCACCTTGACAAGCAACGTAGTACTGGTTGCCAATTGTTATTTTGTTCTTACATGTACCATCAATGAAGAGTTGAAAAGGCCAATCTATACAAAATCATAAATGAATTTGAAAAAAAATTGATAGTGAAACCCATGATCGATAATAATACCACTATTTTTCGCCCAGGAAGGATCATGGACGTGTGATCAGAGCTGAATGCTAGGGTCACTCGTAGAAACAGGAACGTGGCTATAGGAGGTAGATGAGCGTGAAACCGCTTGTGAAGGGTTGAGCATCTATAGGGGGTGCCCCTGATCCACGGGCCCTGATCTGAAAAAAAAAAAAAAAAAATGCAGACATACTGCGAATATAAAACCAGATAGTTTCATGAAACAGGACGTCAAGGTTTCTCACAAGATACAACAAACTCCGTGTCGCAACCCCAAAAGCAAGGAAATTTGCAGAGTCTGTATAATATGATTTCAAGAAAAAAAATCTCACAATGTGGAATGATAAATATAAACCGCTATAGACAGAGTCGGTGGATGAGAGGGTAACAAACTGAAGTTTATTTATTTATTTATTTATTTATTTATTTATTTATTTATTTATTTATTTATTTATTTATTTATTTATTTATTTATTTATATTTATTTATTTATTTATTTATTTATTTATTTATTTATTTATTTATTAATTTATTTATTCATTCACGCATCCTTTATTTATATATATATTTATTTGTTTGTTTATTTATTTATTTATTTATTTATTTATTTATTTATTTATTTATTTATTCATTTATTTATTTATTTATTTATTTATTTATTTATTTATTTATTTATTTATTTATTTATTTATTTATTCATTTATTCATTCATTCACGCATCCACTCATCGATTCATTCATTGCCGGCTGTAATTCAAAATTTCAACATGAAGAAATTGGTATTTACACGCTATTTATCAGTGCCTGGCGTAAAAAGCTGTTTTGATAATTGTATGGTGTGGCTCTAACAGCTGACAAGGAATCTGCTTTATGTATTGTGTCTTTTTTAGTTTACACATTAATGTTCCACATTAATTAAGACTGTTACTTCAATAATTCTTATAACACACGTACTCCTTCAGTGAGTTAAACATTTTTTTTGGGTGGGGGTTTGGTTTGGTTTGTTTTTTTGTTTTTGCTTTTTGGTTTGTTTGCTGTGTTGTTGCTGGTATTTGTTTTTGCGTTTTTTCCCCGACGGATTCGATTGCTTCTTTATCTTGCACGGGTGACAGCAGGCAAACCTGGTATTGGTGCGTGGACAAGTCATGTGTTGTGCAGGTCTTCAAGCAGAAGGCGCTATTCAAGAATGAAAAAGTCGTCGGCGCTGATAAAAGTTTTAAATGTTAGATTATGTAAGCAATTGCATTTTTTTCAGTCCATTAGGAGCCGAATTTTGATTTGGCCATTGCTCTTTTTTGAACTTATCTCTGTTCCGAGTGCCTTGGAATGCACCACCGAACTACACATAAACACGATCTATGTTACTTTCCAGCATGTTGTTAACACCTAAACTGTCTAAACGTACATTTTAATTGAAAAAGACTAGACCACCCTTCCCTGGATATTCTAATCTCATCGATAGCGCATTAAGATGCTTGCATCGTGCATTTGGAGTAGAACGTACCAGTTAAGTGGCACCGGCAGCGAAATTAGCGCCTGACTAGATGTAACGGTTAGAGAGTGACCGCCGATTTTAATTGCCATCTTCACTTGATATTGCACTTCGAAGTAAATATTTGAATAAATGGTCAAAAATACACATATACAGGTGTACTGTTTATAGTCAGGGATCTTTTAGGGTGTGCGGTATATATTATGTCTGTATATATGGATGATGATGATGATGATGATGATGATGATGATGATGATGATGATGATGATGATGATGATGATGATGATGATGATGATGATGATGATGATGATGATGATGATGATGATGATGATGATGATGAGCAAAGTTAGGAGCAAAGTTTTTTGAGTAATGCAGTTTTTCTCGGTTCTGTTTAAAAGGCGTCATGGATATGATCAATAAATTCATTTTTCCAACCATAAAAATACCACTTTTCAGACTAATATATTTCCCACAACATACTGGTACTTTTGGTACTTAGCAAGCATTATATAAACTGAGACAACAGCATATTGCAATTTTTTATCAAACTTAGGCCAATGATGAATTTATATTTGCACACAATGGAAAACGTGCTGTACGAAATATAGGACATTATACATGAAAAAAATTATATTTTAGATGTTACGTATTAATCTAACAGTCTATTAATTATTTAAAGCGGACTTCGCCTTTTAAGGACCATTTTACCCGCGTGAAATCACTATCCCCGACCAACAAATATAACGATAGTTGCAACAGCTGTCTTGTGAAAAGCTTTTCCCAAGAGAACTCATTAGGACTAAATAATGGATATATCGCGGGTAGGTTGTTCGCTTACTCGTGGTCTCTTTTCATATTACAGAGAAAGACCATCACTTCAGAACCACGTCATGTTACTTGTCCCAGTCTCTTTGACTTTTATTGGGAGGGTTCTTTGCACACAAAGTGACAATTCCACTATATTTTATGAACATAATCTATCTTTATCATCATGCCTAGTCCGGCAGAATGGGTACATTTATCGCTAAGAATGACGGGTGGATATCTCCTAAAAGCAACGGAAATGCTTCGCTTTTAACCATTATTCCCTATTGACATTATGGATCAAAGTCGATGAAAATTAGTTTTATGAATTACTTTTATGACGCGGGATTACATTTCTTTCAAATACGTATATGGGAAGACAACGTCTTGTCTAAAATTTATCTTCTTGGGCTTACGTTTATATCAAGCTTAAACTGAGGCGATACGTTAATTGTGTGAAAATAAGACCTTTTAACCACTTACCAAAATGGGCCTTAACGCTTTCAATGCCACAATATTAACTGAATCAACAGCGTTCCTAGGCGATCTTTGGACGCAATGCGCCCAAGGTGCGCCCAGGAAAGCTATTGAACTGGACTATTACAGTTTTGTAGCTTCAGGGATCGTACCACTTGAATGATTTTTTTTACCAGAAACATAAATTTAGCACCCACAATATAATTCATAGCAATTATTGTCAAGTGGTTTGACTTTTGCTCTGTTGGCAATGAAAGGGTTAATCCATATTTGTGAAAATTTTAATTACTAGTGGAAAGAAAAAAAACATGAAGTTTATTATATATATATATATATATATATATATATATATATATATATATATATATATATATATATATATATATATATATATATATACCTATATATGATAAGGTTCACAATAAATACGAGGCAACGTAATTGAAAACACAACATAGCACAGTCACAATGTATCAATAATGAGAACGGCAACGTAATTGGGAGTAATTATATATAGTTTTATTAACGCCTTCATACAGTTCCCTTCAATGTGAACTAAGTGTCACTTATATTACTACCGTTACAAGGGATATTTTAAGTCGGTTCCATAGTTTGTACATATTAAAGCCAATTTAAGCTTTCTCAAAATGACATAATTTTTAATCACCAATCCTGACGCAATCAGTTAACTATGACTAAAGCAAGGACAGATAATTGCGATTATTTTCAAATTTGAAGCCGTGTTACGTACTACATCATGGCATGTTCACAGAGCTGGTAACAGTTTTAATGGGCTTCTGCCCTTAATTATAACAAAAGGCGCAACACCCAATTAAGAAGTAATCTATTGGAACGACTCAGGAGCAAATGTAGTTTCGCATTATTGAAATTGGCTGTACGTCCGATCAACAGAGCAAATCAGTACAAGAACACAGAATGCACTTTTAAACATACACAAGCAATACCTAAATAAAAAACAAAAGATAAGACTGAAGGAAGTAAAAAAAAGAGAGAGAAAAAAAACAAAGACAAACAAGACAGAACAAAAGCAACACTAAGATTCAAGATTCAAGATTCAAGATCACCAGTATTCGATCAAAAATACACACTAATTATAGGTCATTTGTAAGTAAAATTAACATGTAGGTGAGATGATGATCGGGGAGACCCTTACTAAGACAAATTTATGTCGCTATTGTAAGGGCCACCCCTTTATAAATATGTAACAATTACAATGTAAATGGCGAAGTCTTTAAATGAACATACCAATTACATTTCAGTTATCAGTGATATTTGTCTATTCTATGTAATCAATCGATAGAAATCAAAACTATGAAGTCATGTCTGGTGGGCACATATATAACAATTTGGAGTGATACAAATTTCTTGGTAATTTTCTATGTATAGACTAAAAAGCAAACACGTGAACAACACGAAACGTAGGACATCTCTCTCTCTCTCTCTCTCTCTCTCTCTCTCTCTCTCTCTCTCTCTCTCTCTCTCTCTCTCTCTCTCTCTCTCTCTCTCTCTCTCTCTCTCTCTCTCTCTCTCTCTCTCTCCTCTCTCTCTCTCTCTCCTCTCTCTCTCTCTCTCTGCTAGGTTAGCGCTAGGATTTTGAGATTAGTGTCCAAAATTTCCCTTTTATCCTGGGTAGACCTACAAAAACTTCGAATTTCTTAAATTTGTGCATCAACACAAGGGGTTTTTTTTTTGAAATTTTAGTGGTCATTTACTACTTCTGGTAGCCATTTTGAGTTTTTGATAGCATTTGGCTGGTTTGGCTAGTGCTAACCTATTTTATTTATGTGTTATTGTCCAGAACTACTTCCTGGTAGTCATTACCCTATTCCGCAGTCTGAACTGTTTACTCTCCATAAGCTAACCTGTCCCTGTCCAACCCATATACGTATGGAAGTACTATTGTCCATATTGTGCACATTCTTCTGCAGAATTTTGACATAGGCTGTACAAGCCCAAATAAATAAAAGTGTTTTAAAGCGAGCGGGTAACTTCTCAGAACATGTTTCGGAGCCTATACCCGTACATGTCTCTCTGAGTGGCGGCGTCTTGTCGAAGCTAAATATTCAGCAATGGCAATCCACATAATAATGAATAAATGTGAACGTGGCAAATAATAAATAAGCTAAATACGTGTTTTGCTTATAAATGCAAAATTTCATTGTGAAAGAAGAAAAGCTGTCAAACAAAAAATAATTACTAAACTTGTATAGTATAGGCTGAGATAAGAATAATTTGACTTACCCCTGAACGAGTATGTTCTCTTTATAGCTGGAGAGCTTATCCTAGTTAAACCACCTGCCAGTGTGTAACTGAAGTAGAAACAAACAGTTGCTGCTAGACCACCTGTACCAATCAAAGGAAATCCTAACAAGTACGGCAACAATGGACATCGTGCACCAGAAATGTAAAACAAACCTCATGATGACACCTACTTCTCACTTTGAAAGTCTCCAAACAATAAAGCTCTATTTTACTGCCAACCCTGAGTCAACGTGTCAAAGTAATGTGTCAGGTTTGTGACATTTGAGAAAATACTGTCAATTTTGAATATTTTTTAATATTGAGTAAATGTGAATTTAGGCATGTCAGAAAAGAATGAAAGTCATAAGCATTTATGGCAAAAACATATTATCAAACCATATTTTTTCTTAACACGATTTTAAGTGCAATTTTGCAAACTTGTAACTTGTAAAACAACGCAAAATTATTGTAGCCAAACTTTCTAATAATATTTGGATATTAACAGCAAAAGTTGTAAGTTAAGTCTGAAAAGAATGAAAGTCATTAGTATTCAGGTCAAGAGAATGCAATAAATATAAAAATTATAATATTTCATAACCAGATATCAAGTACCACTAGTCAAGATTGTAACTGTCGTAGGGCGCTGCTTGCTACCAATAGCCCCCGGGGGTTTAACCTACCAGAAAACAAGCTAGTCTAAAATATCTGAAAGATGAATATTAAAAGAGAATGATGCCAAGAGATAAAATAAAGTAACAAAACAGGCAAGTCTAATATCTCTAAAATTATTAAAGCCAAACTTTATATCCATCTCTGGATATTTACAGGAAAATATGTTGAAATATTTGATCAAAAGTACATCTTTGAATCCTGCTAACTCAATTTTATTGTTTAAAAAAAAAATTCTAAATGCAATATCATGAAATTTAGAACCAATACGACCAAATTTCAAAATTTGTGACAAAATGTATTATGTCCAATAGTTTCCAAAATATTATTTTCCGGGAAAGGATAGTTAACTACTTCAAAGTTAAACATCTATTTTGTGATAGACTTGATACAAAACCTGTCATCAGTGACCCTAATATCCAAGTCAAGAAACATATCTCTGAAACCATGTGAATTGTTACCCTCCAAAGGGATATCTTTTGGGTAAATTTCTTTAGCAATTTCAATGAAATTTTACAAATTTACACAAACAATATCATCAATATGTCTTTCTTCGTTTGATAATTTTGTAGCCGTGTGAAAGTCCTTTTAGATCAATTTATCCACATACCTAAATTCAAGTCAGGTTGAATATAAATCTGCAAGTAGCGGGGAGCAGTTGCTACCCATTGGAATGCCTTTTATTTGTTTAAAAGCCAATGGTGAATAAAAGTATCATCTAAAAGAAATTTTATAGCATCTATCAAAGTGTCAACTGTGTAAGATTTAACGTTACTTTTTTCATATTTATTGTGTGACCAAAATGCTGTCTTTGTATATAAATTCAAATTTATGTATGGTTTACCATTATATTTAAACATAAGAACGAAAGTGGAACAGAGGAGTCCTCTTCCGAAATTTTGATACTAAAATTCCTTTACATCTCAAGGGTATGTGTATCTATCAAATTGTCAATGGATTATTTGTGTAATTCATATATGTCATTTCCTCCTATGTCTGAAATATTGTTTATACCACGTTCATTTTTCAAAGCATCCAGGTAAAGTTTTTAGCAGATGATCCAAAGTTGTTACCTGCCTTATCAATGTTAAGATTACAAATCTTTCTTGCACTGCTTTGACTGCTTTTGAAACTTAAGGCTGTTTTAGATTAACTGTGTTGATATTCTTAATGTGGGATTTATAACGACAAATTCTATTTCTAAAGAGTCTTTCCAAATTTGGTTTAAACACATTTTATCAAACGATTAGAAAAAAAAGGGCTATGCCCTATATGAACTCTTCTCTTTTCAAATTTGATAACCATGCGTCAAATTCCTGAATTTCATTCTTTCTTTCTTTGCCCATTTCATACAGTAGGAATCAACTGCATCACATGTATCCGGAAAAATACTATCAATGTTCAACTTGGGACATATCCGGAATCTTGTACTTTTTTTCTTTAATTCTTTTAAAATTGAATTTTGTATTATATCCAGTTTACCTATAAATACATGTTTGTGGTATGCATCATATATATATTATATAATTTATATGAGCTCGTATTGCGAAAACAGGCGGGTCCATTTCCTTCTGTAAACACCATATGAAAAACGTTTCTGACAGAAGTTAACTTTTTGTTCCAGGCTCAATTATTGCAGCAAGTATATACGAAGCTACATACATTAATAAATTTCAAAAATAGGGCAAACCTGCCAGTCAAATGTCGCATGCGCAACGAAAGTGTCATATATATATATATATATATATATATATATATATATATATATATATATATATATATATATATATATATATATATGTGTGTGTGTGTGTGTATGAGTGTGTGTGTGTGTGTGTGTGTGTGTGTGTGTGTGTGTGTGTAAGTGAGTGTGTACAGATTATGCCAGTGTTCGTTGCCGATGCGACGAATATGAACGAGCACTGGGTGCCATTTTTGCAGAATGATTGAGCGAAGCGGACGAGTTTTGCCATATGGTATCTAGTGCCAGTTGATATTCATCGTATCGACAAAACAAACCATGCTTTGTTCATCTCATGTTAGTTAAGGACCACTTAAGTACAATGTGCCGCACCAGATACCAAATCTTCCAACAGAGATTCAGCAGTTACGCTGAGAGCAGACGACGCCATCGTTACCCGGGACGTAGCTTTGCCCATAAGAATATATCGTATATCGGTACTTCCAGTTATACCTTGGTACTCTGCCGATCAGTAGGCCTATTACAGCACCTAATGACTTTATTATAGGGCCCCTAGCTGTATGTCCTATATGATATTGATACATATGCTGTATGGCACTAAAATCGACGTGTTAGCCACTTCATGCAATTCATTCAATCCAGCTTCATTAACATCGGAATCAAAATGCATGAACAAAATCCTTGCAATATCGATAATTTTTCTTTGACCTTATTCAGCGACTCAAGCTGAAAACATTAATTCATATTTCTTCCCGTCATGAACGTATTAATGCATTTTAACTTTATGTACTCAGCGATCTGCCCTGTTAAGGGTTCCAGCATGCACCATGATACGACTGAGTATACAACAATAACGCATAAAAACAAGCAAAACACGACAATAGGTCACATTCAGAAATAAAGCCATAATGCGAAGACAATATTTATATATATACATATATATATATATGTATATATATATATATATATATATATATATATATATATATATATTTAAGAGTGATTGAAGAGCTTAAAAAACATTGAGATATCCAATAAATACACACGTTTCTTCAGGTAAACTTATCATTTTAGTGAAACTTCAATTATACTGTTGACTCTGTTCCTTTTACATTTCAAGACACATTGTCTCAGAATTCTGCGTTGCATTGCGCACATGCACTTTTATTATTTATTTTTTTATATTGCAACACAGTATTTGATTAATGCCATATTGTATGATTTGTAACGAGACTTGTAGTAAATTAACCCTATACAAAAATCGCCTTGCGTACATTGCCTTTAACACGTTTACCTGCTGGCTTCACCGCGTAAATATATCAATCTTTCAATGTTTGACATTGTGACCAAATCAGTATATATGAATCCACAAAATGGATATTTTCTACTATATTTTGCTTGGTGCTTTCTTTTGCAATTCCTGGGTTACAGAGACATAACGGAAACTTTCCCAGAAGGAGCATCTATATGCGATAACTGGTTTATTGACGGTTTGATATATATATATATATATATATATATATATATATATATATATATATATATTGTGCATCAAATACTACTGGGAAAATGACTGACTAATCGTTTTCGGACTTCCATGTCGGGGGTGGGGGTGGCATGGTGGGAACCATATATCCACATAAATTTTCGACGGCACATTTTACGTTTACCTAAGGCTTTTGGAAATATAGGTACATAACTTGTTTTGGTACATGCGTTTCATTCCTTTTTCCTTAAAGTCAAGTTTAACAGTATATTCCGTATGTATAAAGATGACGCTTGAATTGTAGGGCCCAGAACAAAATAATACCACTTACTAGCATAGTTTGCTAGTTTGGGTAAAGTCTCATGTAGACTTCTGAAGGCTTGCAAGAATACATGTATTAGAGGCACTATTATCAGAAAACCTATGCAAGTGAACTGGTTGCATTTAATCAGCAAACATACGCATTTATTAATTTGTCTCGTGGACATTCAAAACGCTTTTGACACCGTTTGGTGAACTAAATCATTAATAGATACATAATTATTTACTTGTCTTATGAATTTTTGAAAGGCTTTTGAAATTGTTTGCCGTAAGAAATTGATTGACATATTACCAAAATGCGAAAGTAATTTATCGGTGTCTAAGATCATTAAATAGCTGTTTTTTAAATTAATTTAGACCCGGTTTTTCTGACAGTGTAATTTTACCCATGGGCGTGAAACAAGGTTGTGAAATAAGTCCCATTGTATTTAATATACAAATAAATGATTTACCTGATTTATATGGTATGCATTGTAATGCAGCGACTTCAGTTTGAAAAAAAAGACGAATTGCCTCTTTTATGCCGATGATCTGAAACCATTACTTGAAGCGAACAAGAATTATAAAATCGTTTAAGAGTTGGTAAGTATTGTGCACAATACAGATTTAATGCATCAACATAAAAGAATTGACAATTATCATTTACAATAAGACGGATAAAAAGGCAAAAGAAACCATTTATGTTCTATAACTTTGAATTCGAAATAGTTTCAATATATACATATATTGGGATTCAAATATCTATCGAACATTCAGGCTATTTTTATGGTACAATCAAATTATTATTTGATAAAGCGGACAAGACTCTTGAGTGGCTTAAACATACATATAGAGATATGTTGGTCTGTATATTACGAGGTGTGTGTTCGCGGTTTATAAAGTGAATGCCCTAATTATGCCTCCAAAACACGGGAGCCTCTACAATAACCTGTGTCAGTCCATAATGTGTGACCTTTATCTAGATGCTGTATACCATTTTCAAATTTGCAAAAACGTTGCTAGACTTCGTATCAGTACCTATGATTTGCCCATTGAAACAGATGGACATAAGCGCCCCCACGAAATGCCAGTAAGCCACAGGAACTATAATATCTGTATCTAGGACGCCTTGCACTTTATATAAAATTGTAGTGCCACGAAGTATTATATCGAAAAGAAGCCTTTTGTGGATGTGAAATGATACAATAACAGACAACTCTTTACTTTTTATAGAACTTCAGGATTTCAAAACCTCAAATTTATAAAGTTGTGGAAAAATACAAACAAATTATTCAACCACGAAAGATAAATCATTCTAGTTACTGATGATAAAAGTATGGCTGAGTTGTACTGACTACCTTCTTCTTCTGTTTCTTTTTCTTCTGCTTCTTCTTCTTCGTCTTCCTTTTCTTCTACTTTTTTCCCTTCTTCTCCTCTTCCTCGATCCTCTTCTACTTCTTCTTTTTTCTCCTCTTTCTCCTCTTCCTCCTTTTTTCAGATTGTATTATATCTACACATTTTGAGTGTTGATGCATCTTGCGGTGTTCGTATTTGTTGATGATATGTACAAAATATCATCGTTTATGTGTTTGATGTAGTGCAATCAATACAGTTTCCTTTCATTTAGTTTCGTACCTGAAGCAAAATGGGTCCAGTTGCTTAACCCCCTTCCCATTCAAATCGTTAAATAATTCAACCGAAAATCACTCTGATTAGATGAAGATTTCATCCGCGAAGCAACTCTAAGGTTTTTAAACTACTGCCAGATATAAGCGCATATGATGCCCCCCCCCCAAAAAAAAAAGAAAAAAAATATAGACACTACAGTTATCTCATAAAACGGGGCTACTATGGAGTTTAGATACACACCACACACCTAGATATACGCCTCCCCCCTCCGGCTTAAGTAATGTGCACAGCTTCAAAGGATCTAGACGGAACCTTGGGAATAAATTACCCTGTGCATACTACTCCCATTCACGCCAGGGAACTTAGAAACTGAAAGGAGAAACCTTTCCACCGGAGAACATCTGTAACTCAAAAGAAAAAAATGCAGCGAATTCTTTAAATAAAAAAGGGGCTAAGGACCACACCGTAAACAAGAAGAAAATTCGGTGCAAACAAACATCCGCGTCAGTCTGCCAGTCAACGTTAACGATACAGTATATGGCATGTCGTGATTGATCTGTTAGCTATCTATCAATCGAGTGTTCGCCTTCACTGGCAGCTGCTATGGCCCTTGTGAGAAATAGTCCAACAAATTCCTGGTTCATATTTGAAATAAACATGCCAAAGTGGTATGTGGTCCAATAGCTGCTACTGAGAAGGGACTCCAAAAAACTGTACGAATTTGTCGCTCTCATGTTCGAAAAATTGACAATGATTAGTTCCTTGATATAACCACTGTGTGAATGATTACAGTGAGTGTATCAAAAGAATTGCACTTGTGTATGTATGTATGTATGTATGTATGTATGTATGTATGTATGTATGTATGTATGTATGTATGTATGTATGTATAATATGATTGAACCTCGCATTTTTAAGTTGATGTATTCCACAACGTCACTTTCTGGATCAATGACTTGATTCAGGTTAGTTTGCGTATATCAATGATAACATAAAGCAGGATAATAAGACTCAATGTTCTGCCCTGTTAATGGCTATAACATGCAAGGTTAGCTTTTTTTTTCTCGCAGGGACAAGGCAAGGCATGTGGCTCAAGGTGTTCAAGTAACGAAAAAACTCTGAAAGTTTCTGAAGTAATTTATTTTGAAGTCTGTCTGTCCGTTTTCACCCGAAATAATATATTATAACGAAAGCTCAATGAATTTTTCGAAAATGACCGTAAATCAAACGTTTGTGAAAAACAACAGAAACGTAGCTGAAAAAAAATCCTTCCTGTCTCCTTAAGGTGTCGTGCTACATTTTTGCGCTTCAAGAAGCTTGAGCGGTCTCAGGATAGCACATGCCGCGTTAAGTATGCCTTTCATCCACAACAACCGTCTGTTACATGTAGAGACCAATACATGGAATGTTGCAAAAAAAGAAGAAAAAGATGGTTTCATCTTTGCGGTGACAGCAGCGCTGCTCAGAATCTCCATTCATCCAGAGATATTCGGACAAAACACCTCACCTCACCAACTGTGAATACGATGGTACGAGAGGTGGGGGCTTGAAGTTTTCTGTCTGCTGTCTGCATTTTTCACGTACACATGCCGTGCGTGTTCAGTTACTACATCGATGCAATTACTGTACGGAGTTACACCAGTAGGAAACCTTAAATGTATAGAAAAGCCTTCCGCCCTCAAGTTATTCTTCAAGAGTGACTTCTGTAACAAGCCTTTGTTGAATTGATGAAGTATTTGTTAGTTGCTTGACAATGTGCAGGTTATTTTACGAAGTATTGTCATTTAAATCTTACAATACTTTAGAACATAACCTTATTGAAATGCCATCTTTTTGATAATATATGTTTTTCATTCTGTTTTTCTGTCTTTTACCTCATAATACTGGCACATTTTATTGCCTATGACGAAGTAAACATCAAGCTGACACCTTGAAGGCGAGCATGAATGACTCGAGTTCCTGTTGTTTTTCTTAGCACAAAAAGGACCATGAATTCCATTTCAATAAACGTCGATAATGTTTTGGAACATCTAAGGAGAATCCGGGAAAGGCACTATATCTTACTAGCGTATAAAGGGCCATAAATTTTATTTAGAATAAACGTCGATAATGTTTTTGAACATGAAAGGAAAATCCGGGAAAGACTATATATATCACCTACACACGAAGGACCATGAATTCTATTTGGAATAAACATCGATGGGTTTTTTTGAACATCTGATGAAATGTAGGGAAAACTCTATATGTTGCCAAAGTCTCATTGTTTCAGTATCTTTCTTGCCACTACCGTGAAAAACGTATTGCATAAAACTCTGTGTGATGTCATGGTTGAATTTTACTCTGACTAAAACCAGTCGAATGCTTTCTTCGGTGTACCATAAGCGCGCCTGACCGGGTCTTTATATGGATACGCTCGTAGCGTCTGCGCAGAGTAAAGTTACATAAATCTCTCTCTCTCTCTCTCTCCCTCCCTCCCTCCTTCCCTCCCTCCCTCCCTCTCTCACTCTCTCTCTCTCTCTCTCTCTCCACGAAGGGTAAGGACCAAAAGGCATTCGCTCTTTCAGCTGCAGTTGACATAACTGAGACACGCTGCAATGTGAGGATAAATTTCAGGAGAACTTCTAGGTCCCATGGAATATCAGGGAAAACAATTATCATGTTCTGGCCTCGGCATTTGGCTTCGATGGTTAAAGTCAACTTTACAGCAAGTCATATAAGTTCTAGTTCTGGCAACAAAAAAACAAAAACAAACTGACAAAAAAAATTAAAAAAGAAAAAGAACCAAGTCGGCGTGATATTCTATACGGTTGCTTTAGGACTATTGACATCTGTGAATTGTCAATGGGCAAATATTGCAAAACGTGCCAACCAGGGTTAACTCAACTTGATCGTAAGTTCGAACAAATAGACGGCTCGCAAGAGCACAGGCCAAATACGGCACTCAGTCAGCATTCCTTAAAGGTAAACTTAATATCGCACTGACAATTCTCAACTCTAGACTAATGATAACGGTACTTAGTTCAGCTGCAGCCAATCCCGTTATGTTATCCAGTAACATAAATTTTCATTTTTTGCTGGTTTCAAGTTGAGGCAGGCCAGCACTTTAAGGATAAGGGTGCAGGGTCTAATGTGAGGTGTTAGCAAATATAGTGCTTGTAGTAGAATATTGCGCACATGTTCTTCTTCAGGCGTCAACGTAACCACAGTCTGCCGATTTACGGCATGAATATACTGCAGCAAGCAGGCTCGGGCTCAACTACAGGGAGTACTGTAGTTTGTTGGTTTGAGGCCGCCTCGTACTATTACATCCCCTGTTTCAGTCATTCCACGATAATTTGTCATGGCAACAGAGACATACCCGACAAAGTGGTTTTCATTTAGGCTACCTATTATATTCATGGAAAATTTGCACCTAGTTAGCAGCTCAAATCCAAGTGAGAGTCGAATTGCTGTTCGGTTTCGTGCAAATATGAGCGTTTCCTGCTGTTAAAGCTGTCAAAAGGGATTAGCCGTATCATGTCTTGGTTTGAAGTGTGGAATGGTACCATAATGTGAAAATATTTCGCTTTATACGCGCTCTTCAGATATATTTTGAACCGATAGACTAACGTATATAGAGCGCAGTTTTGTTTTTAGATAAAGCTTCAAACATTGTGTTTTTTACTTTTCTTGCGGGAAATCAAACGGTATTTCAAAATTTGCAAATACGGGAAATGTATTTTCCGCAACAAAAATCACTGACCTGTAGCTAGCCAACGGTGTTTGTATATGTTTCGCTAAAGTTCATTTGAAAATCGACGAAAGCAACGTTTGATGGAAGTTTAAAGAAAGGCGAAAATTTGCACCTAGTTAGCAGCTCAGATGCAAGTGAGAGTCGAATTGCTGTTCGGTTTCGTGCAAATATGAGCGTTCCCTGTTGTTAAAGCTGTCAAGGGGGATTAGCCGTTTCATATTTTGGTTTGAACACACATATCTAAACAAAGAACAACACAAATCTAAACAAAGAAACCAAGGGTCACTGATCTTACAGGCAACAATATTAGATCTCGCATAAGTCATCTTGATTATCTTTCGGGAAAACAAAGCTATGGAATTAAAAGCATAAACTACTCAGTTAAAGGAGATCCCAAAATGTAGGATAAAACTGAAGTTATGTCTCTCCGTGCAACGGGGGACATATTGTTTCTACGTCCTTTTCTTCCGCTTATTGTTTTTGTTGTTGTTGTTGTTGTTGTTGTTGTTGTTCTTCTTCTTCTTCTTCTTCTTCTTCTTCTTCTTCTTCTTCTTCGTCAACACATTGTTGCGTGCGTTGCGGACGCGATAACTCAAGAAAGAATTGACTTTGGAAGTTGAAAATTTTTGTAAAGATGTTCCTATATATGATCTTAACCATAATATGAACTAGGTTGGTATAGCAGATGGGTGACCTTGACCTATTTTCAAGGTCACATGGCCACTTTTAATAAAATCATTGCAGATGCACTCGATAAAGATTTGAATTAGAGGTTGACATTTTGTGTGATTATGTTTCTATGTGGGACTTTTGTAAGACTTTGCTTGTGACTGCAAAAGTATGACCTTGACCCATTTTTCAAGGTCACATGAGCATTTCGTCAAAAATCAACGTGGATATGATAACTCAAGAAAGATTTGACTTGGGAAGTTGAAATTTATATAAGACTTTGCTTGGGATTGCAGATGGGTGACCATGACCTATTTTCAAGGTCACAAGGGCATGTCATGTAAAATCAATAACTCAAGAAAGATTTGACTTGGGAAGTTGAAAATTTATGTGAAGATGTTCCTATATAAGACCTTGCTTGGGATTGCAGATGGGTGACCTTGACCTTTTTCAAAGTCACATGGCCACTTTTTTTTAATCATTGCAGACACACTAGTGAAAGATTTGACTTGCAGAGATTTAAATTTTGTGTGGATTATGTTTCTACGAAACACTTGTAAGACCTTGCTTGTGACTGCAGTTGTTTGACCTTGGCCTATTTTTAAGCTCACATGGGCATTTCATCTAAAATCCATGCAGACATGCTTAGATTTTGAAATGTCAATAACGAGTGTACCTTCACCATATCTGTAGATCATTGGAATCGGTATACCTATTTATAAAAAAAAATAAGGGTGACAATAGTAAGGACGCACGGGGAGACATTCGATTTTCTGTCGGAAAATCAGCCTGTTCTAGTTGTTGCCTTCATTCAATTTTACACATAATAAAAAATACTCTTTTTTATCTCCGTGCTGTTAATTTATTTGTCGCCTTTGCACTCGAATACAACTCTAGAAGAGTTGGTCAAAGGGTAAATTTAGCACGGAGGGAGAGTATGTAAAGGACAAGAAAAAAAATCCTATGACGTCAGGGTCGTATATCTTGTTCGTTATGTGCCAAGAGGAGTTTAATATATGTGATATCCTTCACATTGTATTGTCCCATAATTAGGACTGCGCACATGGTGATAAGTGGTCATGTTCCTTATCAAGCACCCAAAGTCAAGTTTACTTTGATTTACCAGCTAAATTTATATCAAGTTGATAGCTGTGCTTGGAAGAGTTTTGCCTCATTTGCATAGATGACTTTTCAATGTACGTCGTTAGTTCACAGGGAAATGTAATTTCTGCTGCTGTGCAGGTCGAGGCTCTGAGATACTTATCCATTATATAGTTGTATGTGATCATGAATCGTAATTGTGCAAAATTTTGTAATGTACATCACTGTGACACAACGCTGATATACTTGGGGGAAACGGGATTCATTCGTTTTAATGAAAAGGATATTCAAACGGACGTTTTTTTATAATTGAAATGATCCCCTGACTCTTGTTATACATTTCGGATGTGTACCTTTCTGTTGCCATTAAATGAGATGCAGATAGTGTCGTTATACATTACATAAATGTTTGGTGGGGGGGGGGGGGTACATCAAAGGACAATGCGCTGTGTGAATTGCCCATAAACATGTACGCGTCAACATAACAATATCGATAGAGAAACCCAGGGACAAGAGAGAGGAGCATAATCGCAAAAGTAGAAATTCAATATTACCCCAAACTGAGGGAAAACGTGATAAAATATGTCAACCGTGTTTTTAAAAAAAAATCACTGCTCAGGCCATTGCATGTTATCTTACTGGACGCACGGAAGCACCTTGCACTTAACATAGGAACAATACAAGGCATGCACATAAATTTCCCGCCACAACTGCTTCTTATATTCTTGTGTATTCATAAAAAAGGGCAAAAAAATCTCCTTCTCTATGGCCTTACTTCAGGCAGTTACGTAATAAGTATATCGAAGAATCGAGGCAGGCTGAAAAAAATATCATAAGGAAAAGGAGCTGGTGGCATAAAGTTAAAAGTTTTCTCAACAAAAACCAAGCTTATGACGCGCCTGCATTGCATCATGATAATCAAACTTTCCAGGACAATGAAGATGAGGCTCAAACTATGAATGATCTTTTTCCTATCTCAATACACTGTGGATGGATCAAATATTTCTCCCCCAGCGGATATTCAGAGCTACTTTGATACTCTCGAAATGTTAACTATGAATGAAGGAGAGGTTAGAGCCATTTTAGAAAATCTTGATGTTTCTAAGCCGAATGGCCCAGACGGAATCAGTCCTCGACTCCTTCAGAAAGCTGCACCTGTTATTGCGAAATCTGTAACAAAACTGTTCAATATGTCCTTGTCTTGTCACAAATTTCCTGCAGAATGGAAAAGAGCAAAGGTAGTTCCAGTTTTCAAAAGAGGCGACCCTAGTCTTTGTATCAATTTTTGACCCATTTCGCTATTGAGTTGCGTCAGTGAGGTATTGGAACGAGTAATCTTTAAACACGTTTATAATTATTTCAGGGATAATGTTGTTTTATCTAATTATCCGTCCCGATTCACCCCTGGCGACACTAATGTTAACCAGCTTGTCTATCTTTATTATACTTTATGTGAAGCTATTGATCTACAAGAAGATGTAGGGATTTTTTTTTCTTTTCTTTTTGAGATATCACCAAAGCGTTTGACCGAGTTTTATGCTGGTCTCCTGCACAAACTTAAAATGGCTGGCATCTGTGGTTCTCTTCTTGGATGGTTCGAGGATTATTTAGAAGGTCGAATGCAACCGGTCGTTTTGCAGGGAGCTGCGTCTTCTTTGGAAATAGTTAGAGCAGGAGTCCCTCAAGGATCTGTATTGGGTCCCCTGTTATCCTTTACATGTATAAATGATATTGTTCATGTGATAAACTCGTCTGTTAGATTGTTTGCAGGCGATACAACCCTTTTTATTGAAGATGAAGACGCCACTTGTGCGACCAATTCTCTGAATCTGGCTCTGAATGAGATGGAGAGTTGGCGAATATCTCTTAATTATCCAGATTTAGTCTTTATGAATGAAACCCTACATAAGAAAACGAACATTAGCATTTGGGCTTGATTATAAGATCAGACTTGACATGGATAGGTCACATTAACTGTTTGGTTACAAAAGGAACGAAAGGTGCTAATATGAAATATTCACAATATCGCTTGAATAGAAAGTCATTAGAAATTATTTATTACAGCTTCGTCCCTCCGAATCTTGAGTATGCTTCAGTTGTGTGCGACGGCTGCTCTTTACAGGAGTCTCAACAGCTTGAAAATGTTCAGCTTTCTGCAGCAAGAGTAATAACAGGGGCAACAAGGGGAACCAACCACAATTTTATTCAAGAGGAAACCGTTTTTGAAAAGCTATCTGAGAGAAGAAAGAAAAGATAATTGATCCTCTTCTACAATATAGTGCATGGTCGTGCACATCAATATCTGAGGAATCTAGTTCCAACCATTCTGTCTGAACACAATAGGTATAGCGTCAGATCACGCCAAAATTTGTCAAACATACGTACGCGAACAAAGTTATTCGATAGTTCATTCTTTCCTTCTGTGATTAGATTATGGATTGGGTTACCTTTGTCGGGCGTAATGCTGAGTCTAATCATGATTTCAAAAAGAGTCTTAACCGTATCAATAATGTTGGTAAAACAAACAAGCTTTTCTATATTGGTGATCGACGACTAGCCGTTATTCATGCTTGGCTACAATTGAAATGCAGCAACCTAGATAGAGACCTTTATATGAAAGGGCTGGTGGACTCCCCTGACTGTGTCTGTGGCAATGCAAACAAAGATTCTTTTCGTTTTCTTTGTGAGTGTAACAAATACAGATTACATGGAAACATATTAAAGCACAGTTATTAGATTAGCGCTATTCACAATCCAGACATTACTTTATGGCTGCAGAAATTGCTCTTTGTCGAAAACGAAATCATTTTTAAGGCCGTCCAACAGTATATAAATGACACAGGTAGGCTCAGGGCAGTGACATGAAAGTTGGTACAGCAGTATATATGTAGATTTAAGTTCATTCACAATCCAGACATCACTTTATGGCTGCATAAATTGCTCTTTTGTCGAAAATGAACTCCTCTTTAAGGCCGTCCAACAGTATTCTATTTGTGTCTTTTTGTCCAAAACCACTTCCTAGAAGTCATTACCCTATTCCGCCGTCCAAACTCTTTACTCTCCATAAGCTAACCTGTCCCTGTCTAACCTATATACATAGAAGTACTATTGTCCATATTGCACACGTTCCTCTGTAAAATTTTGACATGTATTTTTCAACAGTATATAAATGACACAGGTAGACTCGGGGCAGTGACATGAAAGTTGGTACAGCAGTATATATATATATATATATATATATATATATATATATATATATATATATATGTATTTAAGTTCAAAGCAGTTATTGTTTCTAATATCTAAATCTAGAGATAGGGTGAATATTTACCCCAACACTTTTCCTGTCTGGCTAGTCTGGTCCTGATATACTTTTTCAAGCTGTGTGACAGTGCCACTCTATCTGTCTTGTTACGTATTGTTACATTTCTTACAAGTGTGCCGAGCAAGTGTATCGTTTTCCTTGTTGTGTAATGTCCAAATACTTCTCCTCTTTGTGCAAGAGTGGTTAATATAGGGCTATGCCCTGATTTCCAATTGTTGTTGTTGTTGTTGTTGTTTTGTTGTTTTTAATAGAATATGCTTAAACCAACCATAATCTCTCACGAGATGCGGGCCGCTGCCTGTGCGGGGAAGCGAAATATTACTAACTTGGAATTAAAGAATACATAGTCCTGGCAGATGGAAATTTATTCTTGTAACTAATTAAGGAAGCAATAAATGAATATAACGTTGGTAATTGTAAACTTAAATTCATCTAAAAGACACTAAGTTTGTGAGAAAGGGGTGTCTGGCTCAGTCTGTGACAGAGATATGCCCGTGTGTCCTCCGTGATTAACGGGCGTGAGCCCCGTGCTTTGTGGCGGGAAATTAATATGCATGCCTCGTATTTAGGCAATTCTTCATGATATCCCACCATGCCCCCACCTCACCCCTTAAACAAAAAAAAAAAAAAACAAAAAAAAAAAAAAACAAAAAAAAAAACCCAAAACTAAAAAAACAAAAAAACAAAAAAAAAAAAACAAAAAAAAAAAAACAAAAAAACATAAAACAAAAAAAAAACCCCAAAAAAAACAAAAAAACAAAAAAAAACAAAAAAACAAAAAACAAAAAAAAAAAAAAACAAACAAAAAAAAAAAAAAACAAACAAAAAAAAATGCTGGTGTGGCCTACTTTCTTGATGTTATGGAACCCCGGCTTAGGAAGCCAAGGGTCTGCTTTGATTGTTCAAAATTGCAAGAGATACACAGGTCATGTCAATGCATCGAGAGTATTCTGAATAACGCATTGCTTCAAACTTGCTCTGGATGACCTTTTGGGGAACGAAGGGTCATGTTGAATTACCTTGTTGTTCCAGTTTCTTGATCAGATCGTCACTAGATCAGGCTTTGAATTACACCTACGCACTGTCGGAGGCCGACGGTTATAGTTATAAATGATTCATGAAACAGAAAATGCCGCTGCTACTTTGTATCTTTCAGATGTAACCACGGGAAAGGGATAAGATGCCAGTTTTCCCCTCATTGTCTATGTGAAAAAGTTATCAACATTCGACCTTTAGTCTCTTAGTGTATTGTATCTAGTAACCCTTGACAATGCTTATGTAATAATACTGCATTGTCACCTTTTAGTAGGGGCACTCTAGATTTGGAAGATGCCACCAACTGAGAATTTGATGTCGTAAAACCTCTCCTCGAAAGTCTCAGAATGTTTTGTGACAGCATGTACACAACCAAGAGAAAAAGGAAAAGCAGATGACGTCCGATTCTTCCTATTGATATTCACCGGTCGGTTTGCACGGGAAAGTGTTAAATCGTCGTTCTTCTGGCAACTACATGGCAGCCTTATTTGCTAATGGAAACTCTTAAAGCTGCTTACCGGCGACCAACCGTAATTCAATTCCCCGCATGTGGCAGGAGACTGCTCCGGCTTAAGTCTGTGCATAAGACAAGATGACAGAGATAGACGAGGGGCGTTAAAGAGAATCCAGTCTCCCAGTTTACTATCGAAACGTGCGACACCACTCATAGTACTCCAGTGGCCGAATAAATCACTCCGCGTGAAGCACGAAGCACAAGCAACAAAGAGCACTATTATGATTACAGTGCCCCCTACCCTAGCTGTGGGTAGAAAAACTGTTAACCGAAGTGTGGCTTACGTTAAAGTTGAGACGTAAGCTTTGAGTTTACAGAGGCTAACATTTCATGGCCCTTTGCT